>PVJO010030401.1:0-15553 GCA_004026905.1 Hystrix cristata | reverse complement strand
ATAATGTTGTATTTTCTGGCTGATCCTTCACAAAGCCCAGCAGTACCTAGTGATTGGGAAATGAAAGGCAGATGGGAAGGCAATAATATTTATTTTCTTATAGTGAAATAAAGCCTGGCTATAACACCAGCTATTTTAATAAACCCTGCTCCAGTTCAGACATAGGTTAGTTATAAGTAAAATATTTTGCTTTTTATGGCTTTATACATGTTTGTAGAAATTTTTAAAATTGTTTATCTGGAGCTACTCTCCAAACTGAATTACAAATACTCCCTAGGTTCATTCTTTATTTATTGAGGCTGTACTTCCTTTCTTCCATCCTGTCTTATATCACTTTGCAATTTGACCTGCATTTGTTTATCTTACATCTCTTTTCTCTGAAAAGCCAATACTTCATCAGTATTCCCATCTAGAAAGTAACAGTGGCAATCTTGAGGCTGGAAATTTGCAGGATTTAGTTTATATGCCTTGTTTATGGAATTGTCTATCAAAACACCTTCTAGCATCAAGTTCAAAACTCCACTGTGAATTCCGCAGTGGAATACACCTCTTGTATCACTGAAGATTTACAGACTAACTAGTGGAAAATAACTGATAGCAGTACTTCTTTCATTTCACTAAAAATTAAAAACTTTCACTTCACTAAGAATTAAAATTATAACTACAATTGCAGGCAGATTTGGCAGCTTATTTTTAGATGTGACCTAAGAGCACATTTAATCAGATATGTCTACCTATTCTTATTCTTAGTAAAACAGAAACTAAGCTTATGGGGTATATTAAAATAACAAGTAGCCCTATCATTCACTTCCATATTACTAATAATAAGTTTCTCACATTTTCCCAAACAGAATGGTGTTGAACAGAGACCATCTAAGACTTTACAGAGAATGAGATTGAAAAGCAAAATTGTACAAGATGAACGAATACATTTTTTATCATTTTGCCTAAAGTGAGCATTGCATTAGGATGTTAGTAAATGTACGGGATGCAGTGGAGTGCTGCTCACGGTGGACAGTGAAATGGTGGCTGAGATATGAAAGCTTTCCCTGCTTACTAGTCTCTTCTGAGTTTTAGTTATTTTTCTTCATAAGTACAATGCAAATTAATTTATCTCTGTAAGAAAATTTTTGCATCTACAATTCTATGTAGTTTTCCCCGTTTATTGACCCAGAATAATGTTATCGTATGTAGTAGTAGTATCATAGGCCTGAATGTAACCAGTTACCACAAACTTAGTGTGTAAACAAGTGTGCATTTATCATTTTATAGTTTTGAAGCTAGGAATGTGAAATGAGTGTAATCATGACAAAAAGCAAGGTCTTGTCAGGGGTGGTGCCCTAGACAGAATGAGGCGAAATTCCATCTCCTTGATTTTTCTAGTTTCTGGAAATTCCTAATGTTCTTGTTCTTAATCTCTTGCTTGTAACATGTCACCAGTCTCCCTTCTATAATGAAATCACCTTCTGCTTCCCTCTTCCCTCAGAGGACTCTGTGATTGCATTTGGAGCCCAAATAGATAATGCAGGATAATCTCATCATCTCCATAGCCTCAATTTTATCATATGTCCCAAAATCTCTTTTTTTCCACCTAAACTAATATTCACAACTCCCATGATTTAGGACCTCGCTATCTTTGGGGATCATTTTTCAGCCGACCATCTAGGCCACTGGCAATTTTTTTACATGTATTTTAATATTAAGTACATTTAGTAAATACTTAGGTATTAGCACAGAGATATTAACACTCCAGTATATTTATCTGGCTGAATATTAGTTGATGAATTAGCTCATGCACATGAAAACTCACAAATCTACATTACCATATAGATTACATCATATTTTAGTATTCCATTCAAGAAGAAAGATAAAAACTCTCCCAACCCAGAGTACAATTTGAGTTGCTATAAACAGAAGTTATTATTTTTATCATCACTTAAAAAAAATCACAGTATTGGGCTGGGGATTTTGCTCAGTGGTTAGAGTGCTTGCCTTCCAAGCACAAGTCCCTGAGTTCGATCCCCGGCACCAAAAAAAAAAAAAAAAAATCACAGTATTTCCCTAGTCTGTTTTGCTTGAATATGCGAAGATGCCTGTAAAATACAAATATAAAAATTGGTAACCTGATTTTAAAACTAAAGATATAATATCCTTTTTCCAGAGCAATAACCTTATCAGACTGGTTAAGAAACCTTCTTGAAAAATTAAAAATATATATATATTGTTTGACTTCTTGGAAGGTCATCATTGTATATTGGTAGGTTATTGATATTTGCTTTGAGATTTTAGAAAGTTGTGGTAATGTCTGATACATTTTGACAGCCAAGAATGTATCTTTTCGTAGGTTTGAAAAAGGACTGGAATAAATAGACACCACGTGGAATGGTACTGTGGTGTGTTTTACCATGTTAATTACTAATCTTAAAAGGAAGCGGTAGTTGGGTATTAAATTTAAAAAGAAATGGTAGCGGGTAGCTCATGCTGTGATACCAACACTCTCAGAAGTTGGAGTTGAAAGTCTGAGCCCAGCCAGGGCAGTGTAACAATTTAACACAACCTGTCTCAAAATTTAAAAATAATATATTTAAGAGGGGGAGCTGAGGCTACAACTCAGTGTGAAGGCCTTGGGTTAAGTTCTCATACCACGAAACAAAATAAAGATTTAAAACATTCTTAAAAAGAGTAGTAAAAACAAGTTCTTTAAAGGAATAGCTGCTATGCTGTTTGTGACCCTGTAACCAATGAAGATCTCCGTGGGGGTAAAATCAGTGTTTTGGGAAAGTGGATACAGGAAGGAGAAAGGGTAAGATGACTACAACTGTAGGGAAGGAAAGAAAAGAAACTTGGTAAATACAATTTAGAAACAATTTCTACTGAGATTCCCCAGGAAAAACAATGGAGAGTTATGAGTCCTGTTTTATTAGATATGTATACTAGATTCAACAATCAACATTTCAATACTAACATAGCTAACCCTGGTAACCTCATACAGAAATGGGCCGGCAGCAATCATGTCTGATTCTAGGCGGTCTCAGCATGTTTGTGTGGAATATAGAATTTTAAGAGAATTATGAACCAAACTGTACCATCAGTCACAGGATGAGATTATACATCCATTTCTTAGCCAGTGTTTGGTTTGGATGTGGGAAAGATTTCCTGAAGGAAGTCATTGTACTGGTAGATTTTTATGAAGCTGTATTATTGGCTACAACAAATCTATTTAGTATCCACCACTCACAGCTGAATAATTTCCTATGCAGTGGCCCAACTTCTAACTCCCAACAAAATCTTCCATGTGCTGGATTATTTTTCTGGACTCTGAAGCACTCATCATGCAAATTCAGTCAGGCAGGTTGTCATAGATTTAGTGACTGCTGGAGCAGCCTTCAAGAAGTTGCTCCTCAGGGTTGGAATCTGAGTCTTAAGTTTTATAGGGGCTTCTAGGGACAGAGAGGGGGACAGAGAGAGAAAGAGAGAGAGAAGAGAGAGAGAGAGAACAATGTGATATTCTCAGTTGACACTGTGGAATGATTAAGTAGAACAAATTAATAAATCTATTACCTCCACTCTTGTTTATTTTTTGTCTTAACATTTTTTAAATCTACACTTTTAGAAAATTTTATTTTTAAAATAATATTGGACATATATGTGAAGTATGTTGTGATGTTTTGGTTCGTGTATTTTTTGGGTAATGCTCACCTCAGAGTAATTAGCATATTCACCAGTTTAAATGTTCACCATTTCTCTGTGATGAATACATGAACAATGTACACTTTCAAATTGTATTCACCTCACTATGCCATAATTTTAGAATTACAAAGCATTTTTATTAGTTGTATCCACCATTCTGTTTAAAAGATCACTGGAGTGGATTCCTCTAGTCTGAATGAAACCAGGTACCCTTTGATAGACATCTCCCTTTTCCCCATACGTCCTGTCTCTTGGCCTCTGCTAGCCACCACACTGCACTCTATCAGTTTGACATTTTTAGAGACCATGTACGTGTGAGATCATGTGTTATTTGTCTTTCTCTTCCTGGCCTATTTAACTTAGCACGATAACCTCCATGTTCATTTGATGTCACAAATAACACTATTTCCTCTCTTTTAAAGCTGAATATATTTTGTTGTGAATATATACACATGCTCATCATCCATTCATCTCTCAAAGGACACTTAGCAAAATGCTGGGACACCGAGCTTCTACATCTTACCTATTGTGAAGAATGTAACAATAGACATGGGAGTGTAGATAACTCTTTGCCCTGCAAACTTTGATTCTTCTAGATGTATATTCTAAAGTGAGATTGTTAGATATTATGTTAGCTCTAGTTTTAATTTTTTTTAAGAACTTCCATACTTTATTCAGTTAGAGCTGAATACATTCAACTGATGCTATAGAGTGTCCTTTTTCTCCACATCTTTACCAGCACTTAGTTTTTTGTCTTTTTGATAATAGTCATGCTAACAAGTGTGAGTTTATATTATTATTATTATTTCATTCTGGTTCGAATTTGCACTTTATCATGATTGGTGATGTTAAGCATTTTCTCATATATGTGTTGGCCATATTTGTATGACTGTTAAGAAACATCTATTTAGATTATTTACATCATTTTTATTTGAATTATTTGATTTCTTGCTATGGAGTTATTAGATTCTTATTAGATATATGATTTACAAATAATTTAATTGGCTGGTCAGAAGATTTTATTTTGACACAATCTCCTTTGTTCTTTTTTATTTTTTTTTGGCTTCCAGTTTTAGCAACATGTCAAAATAATCATCACTCAAATCAATGTGGGAGAGATTTCCTCCACACTATCTTCTAATAGTTTTACATTTTTGTTTTAATTCATTTTTGCATCTGATGTGAAATATGGCTTTAATTTCATTATTCCACATGTATATATGTCCAGTATTTCCATCATCATTTATTGAAGAGATTGTCCTGTCTCCATTATTTGGCCTTGACATCTTTGTCAAAGATCAATGGATCATAGATTGATGGAGTATTTCCTGTTAGTCATCCTATTTCAACGGTTAGTTTGTCTGTTTTTATGCTGTTTTGATTACTATACCTTTGTAAAAGATTTTTTAAGCCAGGAGTATGATGCTTGCAGTTTTTTTTTTTTTTTTTTTTCCCAGATTGCTTTGGCAATTCAGGGCTTTTGCAGTTTCATATAAATTTTTAAATTAAAATTTTTACCATTGATTTATTCTTCTTACTAGTTAATTATGAGCTCATATTTTTTATTTCTTCTTGATTCTGTTTTGGTAGGCTACATGTTTGGAAGTGACTTGCCAATTTCTTTTAAGTTTAATTTTGAGAAGAATAATAATCCACACTAAACTCTTTTGATCTTTTGTATTTCTGTAATACCAGTTGTAACATCTCCTCTTTTCTTTCTGACTTTCTGTGATGTTTTTCCTCTTTTTCTTCTCTTAGTCTAGCTGAAGTTTTGTTATTTTATCTTTTCAAATAAATGACTTGATTTTTATTCATTTTTCTTACTACCTACCTGTTGTTGCTTTTATTTTTGCTCTGATGTTCACTAAGTTCTTCCATCTCTTTATTTTGAGCTTAGTTTTTTCTTTCCTTAGTTATATCAGGTATAGCATTGTATTTAAAATCTTTCTACTTTTTAATTTAGGTGATTATTTCTATACAATTTCTTCTTCGAACTGCTCTTCTTGCATCGTGACAATTTTAAGATATTTTGCTTCAAATTCCATTTGCCATAAGATTTTTACTAACTTTCCTTTTAATGTATTCTTTTACTTTTTAGTGGCTCAATGATATGTAAATTCCAAAATTCTTCCTGTTAAGGATTTCTAGTTTCATTCCATTATAGTCATAAAAGATACTTAATATGATTTCAGTCTTCATAAACCTTTTGAAACTTGTGTTGCGGCCTAACATGGAAAATGTTTTATGTACACTTGAGAAAGGTGTGTAACTGTTGGACTGAATGTTCTGTGAATATCTGTTAGATTCATTTGTTTCACTTTAAATCCAGTCTTACTGATTTTCTTTCTGGATGATCTTTCCATTTGCTAATCATGGGGTATTAAAGTCCCTTATCGTTATTGTATTTCAGTCTATTTCTCCTTCAGATTATTAAAAATTTTATACATGTAGGTGCTCTAATATTGGATGCATAAATACTTAATAATTTTTATATTCTCTGGTTGAATTTATCCTTTTATCATTACATAAGCATATCATTTACCAATTTCACAGGTTTTGTTTTAACGTCTATTTATTTGGTATCAGTATTGCTTTTCCTTTTCTTTTTTGGTTCCATTTGCAAGAAATATCTTTTCTATCCAATTAGTATGTGTACATTTACAGGAGAAGGGACTCTGCTGCAGGAAGCATATAGTTGTCTTTTTTGTTGTTGTTGTTGTTGTTTGTTTTTTTTGTGGTGCATGCATGTGTGTGTGTGTGCACATGTGTGTGTATTTGTGTCTGTGCAGTCATTCATTATATCTCTTTTGATTGGAGAACTTAGTCCAGTTATATTCAAAACAATTTTTTATGGATAAGGACTTAGTTACTATTGTTTTTGTTGGTAGCTGTTTTCTTGATCCTTTATTTCATTTTTCCCTCCCTTTCTGTCATCTTTTAGGGCCAAGTGACTTTCTCTAGGGGTCTTAAAGAGGTGCTGAAACTTATTTGGTTGAACCAAGTTAAAATTTGTCTTTGCTGGGTCCCTGAGCTGATGGAGTTGCTTCTGGGATCACAGCTGCGTAAGGTTAGTTCCAGGTCACACAGCTGATGGACGGTGTGTTCACAGTGGCAACCGCCAGTGTTGGGCCTGTTCTCAGGGACTCACGTACTATGGGTCTGCCTGGTCCCTGAGTGAATTAAAATGCCTCCAGGATGTTGGTCTGTGTGCTGGTGTCCAGATGGTGGTCTCCTTCAGGAACTTCATGCACAAGCCTGTTACCAGGGGCGCTGACGAGGCGCTTTCCCCCGATCTCCGATAGGGCTTCTGTTAGATTAGGAAGGGGCTTCTGTGCTGGCCTCCCCATCCCAGGCTGTGGTTGAAATGCGCTGGAACTGAGAAATGGGATTGTTTCAGTGTCCATGCCTGTGACTGAGCCCTTCAGGCTACATCCGGGACGAGGAGTAGGCACGTCTCCTGGTAGACTCCTGGGTGAACAGGCTCCTTTCACACTGTAACTGAGAAGGCTGCAGCAAAATCTGTAGGTTCGTTTCAATCTTGCAAGCAGGCCAAGGTCAGGAAATCGTTTTCCACAGGCGCTCATTTCTCTGGGTCCCCAAGAAAGTATGACTACTCTTGGCCCCTAGCAAGAGTGGCTGGGTTTAGGATTCAGGCCCTCTGAGGATCCACTGTGGATCTGAGTGTCGCAAGCCTGCCATAGAGATTCAAACAGAAGTCCCAGAAGAACACTGCTGGATAAAACTACAACCAGACAGTAGCTGAGAGGGGCTGAAATTAAGCTTATGGGCTATTTCTGTCTTCTGCGGGATAGATGTTGGGCAAGATGCCCCGCAGTTGCCTGTGCAGGCAAGATGGGTCTCAAACTGCATCCGAGAAAGACTAGAGCTGGGATCTAATGTGGGGCAGAGTCGGTAACTCTGTCCTGGAAGCACAGACAGGCTGATTTCCCTCTGTGTCCTTGTAAAGTGCTAAGCTGAGACCTCAGCTGAGGGGAGCCGGAGCCAAATTACAGGACAATTGTCACGCCTGTTGGCCAGTCTGATGTAGGTGGATCAGCTATCAACGCACTAAAGTGCGTGTTTCACATTTGTACTACGTGACAGGTGGTTTTGGTATACGATTAAGTAGAACTGGACTCCTGGATCTACGATTCGCAAGTCTGCCAGGCTGCAGATGAGCACTTCTAGAGTGACCTGTTAGGAGGTGGGCCACACCAGGGCTTTACGCTTGCTCCCTGGATCACAAGTCTTCATCAGAGAGACTTTTGTCTATACAAAGGTGTAGAATTCATGTGGGGGCATCCACACAGCTGACATCCCCTTCTGCCACGTCGCTGAATCTGTGTTAATAAATCTCCTAGTTTCCTTCCTTCCCCTTCTTGGCTCACTTATTGACTTCTGTACTGCATGTGCCCAGGGATGACTTCCCAAGAAGGCTGAACTTGAATATCTGTCAAAGGGTCAGCTCCTGCAGAACCAAACTAAAATAATTGCTATTAGAACTAGATATGTAAAGTATATTCTCAGGACAGAATTGTGGAATTGAATCACACCAACCCCTGGTCAGAAGGTTCTAAGAACATAATTGTGTAAGCAGCAAGGACATGCTGTTATATCAGAATTAAAATTAATCACATTTGGGGATACTAGTGGTTTCAGGAGCACTGGCTTATGCGGCATCTCTAGCAACTGAGAGATATGATGGTAAAGAAGATGGTAAAAGCTGAGCAATTGACTGATTGTGTCAGTTGAAACACTGATGGGAGAAATGACAATTTAAGACATGATGTAGAAACCAGAAGCCTCCTGGGTGCAGTGGCACATGCCTGTAATCCCAGGACTATAGGAAGCTGAGACAGGATGATGGCAAATTTAATTCCAGCCAGAGAAACTGAAAAAGGACTTTTTGAGCAGAATGAAAGTTTCCCAGGAAATAGTTCCAAGAATCAACAAATGGGATCATATCAAATTAAAAAGCTTCTACACAGCAAAAGAACCAGCAAAGTGAAAAGAAAACCTACACAATGACAAAACACTTTGCCAGCGATTTCTCAGACAGAGGACCCCTATCTAGAATACACAAAGAACTAAAAAATATTAGACCTCTGAAAATAAAAGAACTAATCAAAAAATGGGCAAGAAAATGAACAGACACTTCACAGAAGTACAAATGGTCAATAAATGCATGAAGAAATTTCAACATCACTGGCCATTAGAGAAATACAAATTAAAACAATACTGAGATTTTGATCTTGCCCCAGCAAGAATGAACATCATCAAGAAATCAAATAATAATAAATACTGGAGAGGCTGCAGGGGAAAGGGACCCCTTCTATACTGCTGGTGTGAATGTAAACTAGTACAACCACTGTGGAAGTCAGTATGGAGGTTCCTCAAAAACCTAAAACTAGAACTTCCATTTGACCCAGCTATCCCTCGTCTAGGTATCTTCCTGAAAGTGTTAAAGACATCGTATTACAGTGATATGTGCCTACCCATGTTTACAGCGGCACAATTTATATAGCTAAATGTTGGAATGGCCAATACTCCTATCAACAGATGAATTGATAAACTGTGGTATTTACACACAATAGAATAGTACTACGAGATAAAGAAGGACGAACTTGAGTCATTTGTAGATAAGCGGATTCTCCTGACACCATAATGTTACATGAAATAAATCAGACATACTGTTAAAATATCACATAGTTTATCTTATATGAGTAATCCAGAATCAAACTACAGAGCAAAATAAACTATAGATAATATGAAGTAGGGAGAGTGATAGTTCTAAAAGGAGAAGAGGGTCAAGAGATGGAGGGAAGAGGAATGGAAAAGTAAGATGTGTTATGTACATGTACTAACTTTCCACAAGTAATGTAAACATTATTTACTATACACATGTACTGATAAACTAAAATTACAAAATAAAATAAATTTAAAAGCATCTAGCCCCTGGTGTTAAAGCCCTCAGTTCAATTTCCGGTACCATCAAAAGGCAAAAAATAAATAAATAAATAAATAAAAAAGCCAGAAGCTGACATAGCTACGTTTACACAGACTTTCTTCCTTTACAACAGAGGACAGAATATGCTGCACGTCTCTACCAGCCAGTCACCTGAAGAAGCCTTTCTTCCTGTTTGCTATACTTTAGGTCCAGAGTGTCTCCTACATCCGGGTGTCAAAAGGTCGGTCTCTGGTCTCTAGTCAATAGAGTTATTTGGAGGTGAGAAAACTAAAATGATGGATTCTAGTGGGAGAATTTTAAGTGATTAGGGGGGTGCCCTTGTTGAGAAGTTTGATGCCCTCTTCTTTCTCTTTTTTCTTTACTTTCTCTCATTCACTTCTTGGTAACAAAGTAAGCAGTTTAGCCTGTATTGCGTGCTGCATCACAACAGGCTCACAAGCAATGTGCTCAATTCTTCAAGGACTGAAATCTCTGAAGATGGAAGCACATACGTGTTAGAGAGACACAAAGCTGTCTAAGGCACCATCTGTCCGTACTTCAGTTCTGCTGACTGACGGACTGCTTGCCAGAGCATCAGTGGGGTGGACTTTCTGATGGAACATAAAGGATTTCTTAATCCTGGCTGTGGATATTTTCTGGTCATTTTGGATATCTTATCACAGGAGATTAGCAGACAAAGCAACTGCTATACTTTCTGGGAAAAATTACATTGATAATTTATGAAGAGATGAAATTTCTGACATATAAGTGAGTCTGTAAATCAGGGGACTGGCCAAAGTGCTTTGGGTTCTTCCAGGCCTGATGATAACTCTAAGTGAAAAACCGTAGCAGCTGAGGCCCAGCAAGAGCAAAGAACCAGGGCAGAAAGTGCCAGAGACGTAGGTTTGGTTGTTCCACTGAACGAACAACCAAAAGCAACTGAAGGGATTTTTAAGAGTGAGAAAAGAAATCTAGAATGGGTTATAAAGGGGACAGATGATTTATCTCATTTGTTTCTTTGGTAGTAATGACAGCACGGGTTGCTCCTTACGAGAACCATCCATTCACAGTCCATTTTTCAAATGGAAAGTGGTCAGCAAATACCTTGAAAAATCAATGACAGGATGGAGTTGATTTGATATATGTAGCGAATGGCTCTAAATGGTGCACTTAACCTTCATCGTTTCCACATACCTTTGCCCATTCAAAGGTCATGCGCCTTGACTTATCTCAGGGCTTTTTGCGACCTTGGCAATCTAATCTGTTTATCATAGGTCAAATTACAAGTGAGTCTTTACCAAGCCTTCCTGATCCAGAGCAACTCTCAAGCAAAGACGGTAAATATTTTAGCACCTTCATTTCACTAGGGATAGAAAAATGCTAACAGATACATTCTTTCCTGGTTCCTATTGATTTCTGGTAGAACTGAGAACCGGTTGCCCGTGCAGCAAACAGTCTGGTAATTTCGGTAGGAAGGGCAGTTACTTCCAACACAACTAACAAAGATGTCCTGCACACATCCTAAAACTTTAATGTGGCAAATGAGGACTATATTATTACATCAGTTTTCTATTGCTGATGTAACAAACGACCATTTATTTAGTGGCTAAAAACAAGGCAAGTTCATTGTCTTGTATTTTTTGAGGTGGGAAGTTCAAAAAGTACTCTTCATGAAGCTAAAATCAAGGTGTTGGTGCGGGGCTGCATTCATTACGGCAGATTTAATAGAAAATCAATGTTTTTTTTACCTTTTCCAGGTTCGTTAGGCTGTCTGTGGTCCTTGACACAGGGTTCTCTTTGTGCAGTCCCGTCATTCCAACCTCTGCTGCTTTGTGCTAATTTCAGATTTTACAATTATTCCCTCAGTGTCTACATGGTTAAATGAAATACAACTGAGTTTAAAAAGGAAAAAAAAAGAACAATTCTATTAGTGTAATACTCAGTATTTTTTTTTAATTTATGTATTAGATCTGTTACTCAGTATGCTTGCAGCTCTCACTATTATGATTATTTGGCAACAGAACCATTTTTTTTTCCTTCAATTTAAACATAGTTTATACTGCCCTTGTTTATGGTATTACTCATTCAGCACATGTTTGCATTGCTTGATATACACTTGAAAAATTAATTAGTTCCAGAATAGGACTTTGTTGTTTTGTACATTAGGTAACTTGGGTAGAAAGCTGTAAAATCCTCAAGAACCCCTAGCAGTCAAATAAATAGATAGCTGGGTAGATAGATATAGATATATGGCTAATGTAAAGCAAGACTTACAATATTTACCAGTTTTCAAGGACATATAAGAATTTTGCTGTTCTTTATGCAAACTACACACATACCTGTACCTCTAGCAAGACTAGGACTTCTTTCTGAAAATGACAATTCAAAGTTTTTGGTTTAGAGGTATTATACTAGCAAATAGCACCTATTATTATTATTATTATTATTATACTTTGTGTAAGATGAAGCTGAGTGCTCAATATATATGCTAATTATATTGTGGGAATAAATGTGAAGAAATTTGTATGGACTAAAAACCTCTGTATGACTGATTTCCATCACCTTGCCAGATGATACGGTTCATCTGTAAAGTTACTGCTATGTAGACTTTTGCTGCGATGAAGCGCAGAGCAGACTTGTGCTAAACCTCACTTTCCATCGGTCGCTGCGACCATGAGCGTTAGATGTGAGCAGTGGCAGCTGGAGACATGTGTGAAGTGGAGGCAGAGGTATAGGAAGACAAGTGTGGAAACAGGAAGGCGTACGCCTGCTTCGCTGCCCCACTTCTTGCGAGTGAGGAACCTGTTTCAAGAGGCAGTTAAAGGAAGTGAAACCATATTGGATTGGGAATCAGGGCCCATCTTTTCACAGAAAAATCATTTTTCTTTTGAGATTCTTCCTTCATCCACAAGAGAGAATTCCATAGCATATCATTGGTTATTTTTCTCTCGCTAATAAGAATGAGATTTCCCTTGTAAAGGCAAATTCAAACTAAAATCACAGGATTGCTTTTTCCCAATGAAAGAGAGAAAAGAGGCTTTTGCTTTCTCTTAGAGCATTACTTTAGAAAATTTCTAAATGTCTTTCTTTAACCCACATGTGAATGTTTTTAAAGCTAAATAAGAATTTTGACATGTTTAGGAACAGGAGTATCTTTCGCAAGTACTTGGGACCATCTTGGGCCACCATACCCCGCTGTATTCACAGTCCTTTAGCAGAGCACTGACAATGTGCATCACATTCTGAGCCAACGAGTATTCAGTCATAAAACCATCTCTTCCCTTCTGCCTTCCTGGAGAGGTTTTTCTGGTTTGTGAAGACATTTTGATTTTAATTATCTTTTCACCTAAATCCGAATATATGCTGCTGTCAGTGAAAAGCAATCATGATGACGAAATTATAATCATCATTTCCACTCAGTTGTACTTTATTTCACAGCCAAAAAGAATTTATAAGGTAAAAAACAACAAACTTTTTGAAAAGCTAAGCACCGTTTACCAATTCTTTTTGGTTCGTATAATCTAAGTCTTCAGGTTGCAATGTTGCTTTGTAAGAAAAAAAGCATTTACAATCTATTCTTTATGTATTTATTAATAACAGAAGCACACCACAGTTATTTTCACTGCAAAATCCTCATAATTTAATCCAAACACGAACACTTTACCAGACTTTCCCATACAAATTATGAGGGAAAAAAGGTCACATATCAAAGGACAATCCAAAATGCAGGGCAAGGCTTAACCTGCACAATTTGAGGTGAGCATTGTCACGCACTCCTGTAATCCTGGGATTTAGGAGGCCGAGGCAGGAGGATCACCACAAATTCAAGGCCAGTCTGAGCTATATAGTTTGATGAAGGCCAGCTTGAACTACAAAGCCAGACTTTGTCTCAAAAAACAAAACACAAAACAAAACAAAACAAAACAAAGAATTCATTCATGTAAATATATAGAATTTCAGTAGATTGTTTCACCACTATAGAATGTCTATTTTAAAATAATTCTTGAGCACAATAGATAATTGTGAATATACATTCAAGTACTTCTCTCCTCTTACCAAATGTAAGACATGTTAAGAAAGGAAGTAATACTATCAGGTATACATTTGTTGGGAGAACTTCACACATAAGAGCTAATTTTAAAAATGCTTTGTGTTAATTTGAGTTTTTGACGCCATGCTCTGGGATATGAAGAACTAATCATGCATATAATAATGGGTGAAATGATGATTTTTCTAATCATGCCTGAGATACCATAGACTCCCCCTGCTCAGGGTGACCTTGATAGATATGTTGATTTGGGCTGAATAAACCCGTGAGAACCACAGATGCTGCGGTTACATTAGCCGTGTTTCTTCAATTCAATTTGCTTTAGAAATCCACAAACTGCTTTCAGCTGATGGTGGCAGCCATCCTCTCTATAATTAGATTGTTATTACCCTTAAAAGACATATCTAAAGAGAGCCGTTCTTTCCCCTTTTTTGCCTACAACTTTAGGTGTACCAGCCCTGACAAATTTCCTCAGAGCCTTTTTCTCTGGAGACGTAGAATCTGCGGCTTTTAAAAGATTTAAATTAGTCACAGGGCACCGGCAGCAGGAGCATTGCAAGATTTTGCTTATTCTCAGCCTTTAACTAATTGCCCCATTGAAATGGCAGCCAACTTAAAAAAAATAATAATCAATAGCTGCTTTGCTCGATGTTAGTTGAATCATAAAAACTCCACTTTGTGTATTACTCTGTCATTCGACACAGGATGATACCATTCTTTTAACCACTATTTTTTTTTTCCTAAACTCCAATTGCACAGGCTGCCAAGTCCTATGTTATTTGGTCTCAAACAAATATTATATTTAGTCTTCTCCTCTAATCAGTTTAATGGTCGGAAGAAACAAAACATCTGCCTTGCAGGATCTCTAAATGCCAAGCATGCGTGTCTCACCATCGATAACATATTATTGCTTTGAATGGAAGTGAAAATCAAGACAGGTGATGCCTCAGCTGCTGAGGGAGCAGAGGAAACATCAGGTGATGGGAAGTCGCTTGTGCAGTAAAATTGCTTCATGCTGAGGAGTTCAAGCATCAGGAATTCACTCTAAAAGTCCTGCTTCGGTGGACTGAACAATGCTGTTTAGTGACTCATTTCAGATGAAGCAGAATTCCTGGCTTTGTATTGTGATCTTTAGACGCTCTCACTTTTATTGTACTAGATGTCTAACGATGTAATGCTGATCTCTGTCTCAGCTGTACTTGAAATCATGACTGCAAACGATGCCTGTCCCTTGAAGCTGGGCGAACCTTTTTGGCAACCTCAGCAAACACAGAGGACACGATACTGAGTGACTCCTGGGTGTAGGTTAGACAAGGGCACGCACGTAGCTTTTGCTGAGTGCTTGTGGAACACGGTCTCAGGAGGCCCAGCCACCCTGTGGGAAGTCCAGCCACCCTGAGGCTGCTCGGGAAGACTGTATATTAAGGGCACACAGAGACGGAGGCCAGAGTGCTGGAGAAGCTCAGCTACACTTACCCCGGTCATTTGATCTTCCCAGGCTGATGCCAGAAATACAAGCAGAAAATTACATTTATTTTGTACCTGTACATGATGCATCTTGGTTCTCCCCGCTCTTCCCTGCCCCTCCCCTCTGTTCCCTCCCTCCCTAATTAGAGCAGGTTTATTCTTAATTTTCCATGTTTTCCCTTTCCCTTTTCTTTCCTTTGTTGCATTTCTGCTTTTCCCCTTCTTTCTTTCTAGTACTCCTCTCCTTTGTATATTATCTTCCTTTTATATAATATCTATTACACCTCTTTGTCCTTATTTACAGTTATGGTTTCTCATATCAGAGAGACAATTCGATGTGTATTCATGAGTGTCTGATTTATTTCACTTAAAAGTATGTTCTCAAGAAACATCCATTTATA
>PVJO010030400.1:0-15683 GCA_004026905.1 Hystrix cristata | reverse complement strand
AAAATTACTCATCCCTATACAATAATTCGAACTCAACTTGCCTCTCAGGTTACTTCTTAAAATTAATCTCTTGCAAACAGGAAAAGGAAGAAATGAACTGGCATGTCACCTTTTTTTCTTTACCTACTGTGTCTCTTCTTCTGCTAACTGCAGCTTCTGACTTCTCCAAGGTTATATCCAGAAGGGAAACATATCTTGTAGACAGGTGTAACCACATATGGTGGGAGTAGCTATCACCTAGCAATGGGCCCTTCTAAGGGGTACACGTACAGTGTTGGCTCTGCCACATCAGAGCCTTTGTGAACTTTCAGAGAATCCCCTTCATCTTCTGCTGAGTCTTTCTGGCTGCAGTTCTTGCAGTGTGAGCAATGTACTCATCCCAGCAGCCCTTTCACTGTTGAGCCCTACATTGATAGCAACCCACTCAACATAAAACTCCCTGTTGAAATGCTCAAGTTTGGGGGGGGGTAATATTGTATATGCAATATAGATCTAATTAAAGATTTAAAGCATAGAAAAGATAACATTGGACTGGGAAATGCACTGGAGCACGAAGAAAGGGAAACAAGGTGAGTACTGTATTGTGGGATGCAGTTGAAGTTTGCTAGGTGAAAGTTTATGAGGCACTCAAATATACAACGCTGTAAAATATTTAAAAGATAAAAGCAAAGAAGGTAGATATATTCAGAGTAATCAAAGTCAATAAATCTTGATAATTGAATGAAACTGTTAGAAAGGATGAAGTAAATACAGATGGCAATGTTTCTATTCTGGATGACTTCAAGTAGAATAAAGAATAACTAGGTGAAGGTATATGAAAGATCTTTTATTTGGAAGTATATTCGAGATATCCAGGAAACATGTTAGAAATATGTATTAGTGGTTCAGGAGAGAAGTTTAAGCTGGAACTATGTATTTGTGATTTATATGCTTAATAAATACGTCTATTATGTATCTGACCACTGAGTCAGAATATATACAGAGAAATAAACAATAAGTGGAAATATTCAAAGAGATGGAGGGAAGGATGCCATAATGCATAAGGAAATAGAATAAAAATGTAAATAGAAAGATAAGAGTAATCATAGATGGAATGCTGAAGTCCTAGATGGTTGGTAGGTCAAACCCAAGTGATGACAAGATTTATATTTTGAATAAAGAATACATCAAAATCGTTACGGTAGATGAAATGAAAGGTTGATGAGATCATAGTAAGCATGAGTCATTAAAATGAATGCTTATATCTGAAAGAACAATAGCAAGAATTTGTGTCAAGAGAAAACCTATACAACTAAAATGTATTAGGAATATGAATGAAGAAACCACCAAGCAAAAGGATAGAAAAATGTGGTTTATTTCTGTGTAAACACTTAAGCAGATGAAATAAGAAGCTTTAAACTTTTTAGATTAATGTTCCAGAAGACTTTTTAAATGGTGGTTCTCAGAAAGGGATGCAAGGCCCTTTAGTAAGTCAGATATATGAGAAGAAAATAAATTAGCTACTTTTTTTAGTATACATGCTGCAGAAGTGAGCACTACCTGCAGAACAGTAAAGAAAAATTACCAGCTACTAGTCTCCAGTAATCATACACTCAAAAGTTGTTTCATATGATTTAAATTCTTATTATGTTTTGTTTCATTTATATTATCCATTTAGAATTTTTAATAAAAGCGATAATTGATACGAACATTATTTGTCATAAAAAATAATGACTCTGATGGTGATGAATATCTTCCATTCTACTCAGAATCAAAATTGAATCGCTGGCTCCAGAGGTAGTAACACAAAAGTCTGCAACACGTGAATCAACCTTTTTGTGCGTTTTAGAAGCCTCAAATTTTTACTACTGGAAAATTTTACCTATCTTTCACTACCCGGTCTAAATTTATTTTAAATTACTAGGTTCATAAACGTATCTACCATAAATATAGATGTATATCACTGAATGTATTTTAAGTAAGCAGGGTTCTCTTGTGGCTAAGTTTAATTGTGTCAACTCGATTTGTCTGGGAGCTGCCTGGAAGACTAGTAAAGCACACTTGTGACTATCTGATTGAATCAGGGAGGCATGACCTTGGGAACTTCTGGCCTTTTCCTTCCTGCCATTGGTCCTTTACTCTTCTTCTCAGCTACCACGAACTAAGCATCTTTACTTTGCCATGCACTTCTGCCACGATGGTTTTGCTTGGAGCTAGGTGACCATGAACTGAATTCCCTAAAACCATGACCAAATTTAAACCTCACCTTTAAGTTGTAGATGTTGGGATTGCATCTCAGCAACAGGAAATCTAACTAATAATAGTTCTTTAAAGTAAAAAATAAAAATAAATCTTTCCTTTTGGCTCTCAATAAAAGCTACTGCTTAGAGCTTGTTTTACAAAATAAATTAATTCTCTATTTAATGTCTTGAGGGAAAATCATATGATTCACTGTAGTATGAATGACAATTTTATAGCTGAAATTTGGAAGACTCTTCCCAAAAGCATATCTCAAAATTAAATATTGAGACATTACATTAAAAAGGTAAGAAACAAAGGCAAGAATAAAGATAATTAAGGTTACACCACTAGGGAAATCAGTGTGGAGCTTCCTCAGGGAACTAGGACTAGAGATTCCATTTGACCCAGCTAGCTTGGTATCTTCCCAAAAGAATTAAAAGCATCATACTGCAGTGATATATGCACACCCATGTTTATAGCAGCACAGTTTGTAATAGCTAAATCTTGGAAACAGCCCAAATGCCCATCAACAGCAGAATGGATAAAGAAAATGTGGTTTTTTTTATACAGTGGAGTACTACTCTGCCATAAAGAATGATAAACTTGAGATATTCTTAGGTAAATGGATGCATCTTGAGACCATACTCTTAAGTGCAATAAATCAGACACACATGTTTCACTACTGCATTGTTTCTCTGGTATGAGAAACTGAAAGTGTAAATAAAGACTAAAATGTATTATATTGGGAAAGGGAAGAAAGTATCCAAATGGGAAGGGGAACAAGGGAGGAGGAGGAGCGAAACAAGAGAAACAAGAAACAGAAGGAAAAAATGGAAACAAAGCTTTTGTACATAAGCCGGGAGGAAGGGGTTAAGGGGGGAGGGGAATGGGAAAAAAGCAACAAGATATATCATGTACAGGTACAAATCCCCTATGATGAATGTTATCACTATGTACATCTAAAATGTACCATTAAAATAAAATTAAAAAAAGAAAAAAAGATAATTAAGGTTACAAAGAAAAAAAATAATAAAAATAAATGATGAGAAAATCTGGGTTTCAAAGAATGTTAAATAATTTTGAATAACAGAAAAAATTCTGGTCCTTTGTATAATTTTCCTTCTTCCCTTTCTGATTCAGTATGCTGTCTCTCACATGCAAAGCAATGCTTAGACCTCAAATAAATGTATAAGGATTTTCTTTACAACTTTTAGTTGTGTTACTTTGCCTTCAGAATATAGGTGATGAGAGTTTCCAATTGTTAAGTATGTTTGTATAGCAAATGTGGGTGTGTGAATATTTTTGCCTTAAAGAAAGATGAGATGGGGTTTTGAGTTGTCAAGTTGATTTTAGTACTAAATATATTGCTCGAAGAAAATAAGCATAAGTTTGTTTTTGTCAGCAATTGCCAACAATAAATATGTGTTTATTCCTATATGGCTATATTTTATCTTACTAAGAAGACAGGAGTTAATAAGCTGATAACAAATAAATCTCCCACTTGTAGTGATTGAACCAGAAAGACACTGAGGAGATCATAATCTGAGAGAAAAGAGGAAGCATCTCTAATCTATGTGGAGGATCCTCCAAACTCCGTGTGGAGACTATGACTAAATTATTGGTAATAACGATGTAAGGAGGTCAGCAGTATACTTTGTCCTTGAGTCTGACTGATGGGAAATGACCACAGAAGAACCTTGTGTTCTCCAAGCGGCTTGTATTAGTTCATGAAGCTCTGTAAACAATATGGACCAATTTCAAAGACTACAATAGCAGTTCTCATGTAGGGTGAAGCTTGTCTAGACACCCACTTGGGTTAGGTCCTCACTCCTTTTTGTAGATCTATTTGACATTTTGTGAGCAAAGTCCTCTATTTTTTTCTTTATTCATAAAAACTAACCAGGTGAAGGGGCAACATCAGTAGAAACTTATCTCAGTAGCAAAAGTTTTATTAATCTCTAAGGGTTGCAATCATGTATAAATGAGGATTTCATATTTTTCTAATCGCAAAAAGAAAAGAGAAGTATTTGTAAATCCACAGTATTCCAGAGTCCTTTCAAAAGTAGAGGACACAGTGTTTCATAATTATTTCTTTTCACAGAAGCATTATTAATCTTGCTTGCTTCATCACAAAACATGAGTGATCAGGCATCCTGTCTGTTACTTTTACTGTAATGTGTTCTTCAACAGTGAGCCAAAGATAGTTGTCAAGCTTAAAGCATAGGTTCAATTACCTTCATGTATTTTGCAGAGAAAGCCTCTGATGGTTATGTAAGATGCCATCAGAATTAATTATCAAATGGATGAATGATTTTTAAAATGAGGTTATAACTCAGTGACCAGAGTCTTGTTCACCATTCTTAAATTATGGTGGGCCATTTCCATCTTGGATTAACATTCTTCTTTCCTTTTAATCGATCTCCTGTCATCCTTGAACAAAAAGTAATTTGTTAGCACAGATAGCAAAGTTAACCAAGGAGCCTAGTAATGTTGAAGGACTCTGACTAGTGGAAAGCATGGTGTGCAAGATGCAGGCAATGGATGGTAATGGAACACACTACACAGACACATCACCACCACCACCAACAACAACAACAAAAACAACATGGTGGGGATTATGTTATTCGAGGTTGTTCTTCAAAATATGCAACAACCAATGTAACACGGGCACCAGTCTTCAGAATGAATGCATACCTGATCAAAACAAACATGGCATAGCCTTTTGGTACAGCCACGTTGATACATCTGATTCATTATTAGCTGTTAAGGAGATAATTTACACTCCTCCTCTTGATTTTATAATCACAGTGTCACTGATAACTCCTCAGCAAAAACTATAATACTCTAATTTTCATTGAAATTTGCAGTGCAAACTGAGAGAACTTTGAATGCTACAAGCACAAAGGGAATTAAAAACCAGGTAGTGCGTAAGAGAACTAGGAGAGGTATATCCTGTAAAACCGAAGATAGTGCTCCATGACCAAAGATATACAAATTCAAATTTTTTTTAAAACCTCTGGCCCAAAAATACAACACACTAGGTTCTCTTTGAAACTCAAACTTCTTCAAATGTTGTAATGATCTCCAGTCTAACCAAGTACCGCTGAAACATATCGCATTCCCATGATAACCTCTCTCATTGTGTCAAGACAGTGGGACCACCTATAATACAAAAAAACCCAAAATATTTCCGAATATTTTCTGACTGCAAAAGGATCAGGAACTGTGTCTTATATCATCCTTATGTCTAACAGAGTTCTTCATTTTGCACAACATTCAATGCAGAATGAAGAAAAGTTTTGTTTTTTTCTTTATTTATTCTTTTGCTACTTTGATATAATGTTTTAGTTTTTCCGAGTGAATCATGATACAATAGAAATAGAAAACTATTTCCCAAATGCCATTATAAATTCTGGAGGATGACATAAACCTGCAGCATTATTATTATATACATCAAATGAGCCAATACTTACAAAAGTCATGTGGGAAAATGTTATATACAGCCACAAATACCACAAACAATTATTTAACGTCTTTATAAAATGCTCCTCTCCCCAGGAGCAGAACTCTTCTGTGAACATTTTAAAATCCACAAAGCTGCCCAGAAATGATATACGTTGTTAATTCAGTGGGATTTTGTGAGAAACCCCATTAATTCAGTGGGATTTCAAGAGAAACATAGCAAAAATTCAGTGTTTGCACACTGTGGATTTGGGGCAGAAATATCTTGAGCAAGCCTCAATCCTAAAGGCACCAGAAGGAAATCCTTTCAGTTAAGGATTGAAGGTAAAGAAACCCACAGTTCAAGAGAGATCGCTATCATGGAACCTAGTGCACAATTCTCCTCAGGCTTCATAATTCTCTGGCAAACATTACAGAACCGAAACATCTGAAGATTCTCTAACTCAAACCTAATGTTTTGCTCTCTGTATCTCAAACCTCAAAGCTACAATTTTGTGGATAAAAATGAATTCAAGAAAACAGGGTAAGAGGAATAAATGAAAAAAATAATAGGGAGCCTGAAGTTCACATAACATAATAACAGCATGGTTGATCACTTTTAAATGTCCAGTGGTGACTATCTTCCAAGGTCATTGGACAAATTGATAAAAATAAATTGCAGATAAGAGTAGGTGGTTTCTCTAAGGCAACGGCAATCCAGGACATTGACTTTGTACCAAGAAAATTCACAAAACAATACATTTTGTGAGGCTAGACTACACAAAATTAGAAACCACGCTATATATTTCTTATAATTCACTTTGGAAAATGTATTTTGAGATAATGCTGGTCTATCACACTAACTGATGACAGCTCATTTCTTGCTGCCATGGCACCATACATGTGTGCTAGGTGATTAAAGACCAGCATCTCTGTATTTTGACATTTGATGAAGTCTGAAAATATTTCTTATACAGTATGTGTAGTAGCAACATTAATCAACTCTTCAAATCAGTTGAGTCTCAAGATGATACTATAGATTGTATTCTTCCCTTGACTCTCAATTTCCTGAGGAGAAAAATTGCATTGAGTAAAGTTCATGTTTGTTAAATTTCTGTTCTTAAATAGCAACCAATTTTAAATGCCTTGATATAAGAGAAACAGTTAACAAAACAATGAAATCTGTATCAAAGATACAAAGTTTTAGCTAGAGAAATTCTGTATAGGATAGAATAGTCACATTTATTCAAAAATATTCACAAAATCTGTTTAGAATACCATTATGTCCTGAAATAATTATTCAGATTCAACTTTAGTCATGCCAATGAACTCTAGATTTAAGAATAAAATTATCACATACATTCCTAATCCTATTATAAGATGTCAAGGATATAATTCTGTGTCTGCCATTTAAACTAAATAATAACATGATAATTCTTATACAACCAATGATTTTACAGACAAACCTGATGAATTTACCCTCGTGAACATCTACAGATTAAACCAAAGATTAATGCTATCTAAAAAAGTTCAGACCTTGAAAGTAATTTTACAAGCATTCTTATTGAAGAAAATTAAAAAATTTAGTAGGCTTTAGGATGTAGAAATAGTAATACTTTGCCAGAAAATATATGCAGAACATGATTGGAATAAATGATGAGGCAATTAATATGTGATAATCTCTTTTAAATGTTAAATTAACTCCAAATTAATGTATTGATCCAATTAAATTCAGTGAAAATTCCAGGTACATCTCTTTTTTTTCCCCCAGGTGCATTTTGAAAGAACATTTTTCTATTGTATATTTTTAAGGTATACACAGTACAGAGGGGGAAGCTATACAATAACATTCTTACAGAAAAGACAACTAACTCAGAAGAGGAAATGATCAGAGAAATGATGGTAACAGTAAGGCAGACAGAAAGGAAGTTTGAGAAGAATCACAGCACTACTCAGAAGACTCTAGCACCAGAATAAGTAGAGTTAAAGTCAATTCAGCCTAAGAATCCACTCTGAGTATGACTCAAGCGAAAAAATACACCCAGAGTCTACAAGTTACACATGTTCCTGGGTGCTAACAGAGTGCTCTGCAAGCAACATCCAGATGAAAAACTGACTAATTTGGGGGCCTAGTGAAAAGTGAAAATGTGGGTACTATGATGTACAAAAAAGTTTCATGAAAAGTACAGAAATATAATGCTTACTTGTCCCCTCCAGAGTCTCTTTCTCAATTCGTTATGGTGAGTTTCTTTGATATGTAACATTATTCTCAATTAAGTAAAATGTAAATTTAAATTACTAGTATGCATTTCACCACTTATCTTTATATTGTTCTGTGTTGGTTTTAAATGCAAATAAGAGCATTCAACTCATACAAGGCATTATGAAAACTGCAGGATTTGTGTCTTTGTAGCTCACATATAAATGTGTATTTATTTTCTTGCAAGAACAGTGAAAAATGTTCACAAAAGTAACACAAGTGCTTTTATTTTACTTCTCGATATGTGTACATTCAATCGATACTTTCAACCTTTGGCTTATTGATGACTAAGAAGGATTAAGTAAAAGGAACTGTAGAGTGGAGCATTTCTCTTTCCTTGTCTGTCATCATTTTCAGCATAAGTGATTGAGTCATACCAGGATGTAAGAGAGGACATGATAAAGTCCTTCAATCATTGTTTGTGGTACTTTTCTTTTTGCTGAGACAAAATATCCAACACCCAAAGTTAAAGGAGGAAAGGTTTATTTCACCTTGCAGTTTGTAGAGTTTTTGGTCTATACTCATCTGGCCTCAAGGCAGGGCAGCATGGCACGGGGCATCGCCGAGAAGACACAGTCCATGGCACAGCAGCAGGAGGCAGAAAGAAGCAGCAGCAATAGCAGCGAGCCTGCCTTCCCTCTCTCCCTTTACATCCCATCCAAACTAAGCCTATTGATTGGTGCCACCCACATTCAGGGTGGGCCTTCTACTATCCACACTCAGAACTATGCTAATTTTAATCACTAGACTAATTTAGTACCACACATGCAATATCACATGCCCTAGACCCAGCCAGCTCCAAAAATCCCCACCTATGAGTGTATGAGGCTTTGGTAGGGCATCTAGATACAAGCCATAACTGTCATATATTTTGGTTAGAGTACATTGACTTGCTTCCACATTCAAAGCAGGTTCCATTTTACACAGAAACCACAGCCTCTTACGGTCATTTGCATCCCTGGTTTCTCCCTTATTGACAGAACATTCTCCATTAGTCACTTTTCCATTGACACTCACAATTTAAAAAAGGAGAGGTATATTTAGCTCACAGCTTTGAGGTTTCAATCTACGGTCAGAGGCTCCAAAGCAGAAATAACATGGCAGAAGGGCCTGGTGGGGGAATGGTGCTCATTCTATTACATCTTGGAGGAAGAGAGAGAAGACAGGAGCTAGAGACAAAAATACAGATTTTCAGGTCATGTATCTAGTGACCTGCTCCCTCCAAACAAGCATGAGCAAAGCCTGGGAGAATTTTGCTTACAAAACATAAGTTCAAATTTTAAATTATTAAGAAATTATAATTGGCAGGAATACAGTATTAATAATAGACTCTTCTGATCAAGGGGCACATGTAAATGCACTTACATGAAGTTGGCCTGCTCTCAAATGACAACCTGTGCTCCTCTGCATGATAAAATATTCTACCTTACATACCTTCCCTTCTCTTTTCCTATGGAAGACACACTGTCTTTGGGAGACTAGTGAACAATCAGGACAGAAAACTGTGTACTATGTGTTACCCAACTTATCAGTTCAAATGGCCATATCATACTAAATTTACACTAAATTTTATATTTATACTTTACTACTGTCTTTTCTCCAATCCAAACAAATTAGCCCTGAAAGAAATACCAGATTTGTTTTAAACATTACAAAATGTATTTTCTCTGAAATTTAAGTTTTAGCATGAATAATACATTCTGACACCATTTTCCTCATGTCATAAGGTTTAAACTATATTTTACAGGAATTATTTCAAGTTATACAACATCTGGAAGAATAAATCTCTCCCACTCACTCTCTGGAATTGTGTTCAATCATCCTGTCCCTGGAGGCTCCATAAGGACAAAGATTGTTAGAAAAGATTTTTGAAGAATTTTAAATAAAATCATCAGTTTAATTTCCCATAACCAACAATTGTTAAATGCTTGAAATATCACAAAATGCTATTTCTTAACTGCTGTGAATATAGAAATCACAGAGACAGTGTTTTTCTTTTCCCCTTTCCTCTAACCACCTTGGCATTTGAAAAAAAACATAAATGCTAAGCTGTAAGTTATTTTATTCTCCCAAGGCAGAGAAAGCAGCTAAAAGAAATGAATCCTGGTGAAAAGGTTCCAAATTCATTTCCGTTTCCAAGTCTCGCAACAGTTGTAACCAATGTGCACTGACCCTCAGGTGCCACGAGAAGGTCCACAAATCCGCCTTTTATCTTTACCAAGAGTTGGTTCCACCTGCAGACAGCCTGCCGAGGTTCAGAGTCCACCGAAAGAGAACTTTAGTTTCTTTTGTTCTATTTTTCCTGCCTCAAATCTTACATCAATTTTCATTTTTCCCATTTTCAACGTTTTCCCTTTGACTCAACTTCTCTTTACCAGTATATCTCCATTTCCTCTTCTGTCACCAAACTCCAGATTACAATAACTTCGCACCAGAATCACTTCAATATCTCTATGACTTTTCTAAAATCTTTATTTTTGTGGGATATTTAATAGCGCACCACAATTAATCTCTCTACAGTGTTATCTCTAAAATTTATTAAAGGCAAATCATTCAGCCTAGTACCAAAGTCTCTCCTCACCCTGGACCCTACCGTGCTTCACCACTGGCAGTTTCCTATATAGTGAACACAAAGAAACAGTCTTAAAGGCCTTGCCAGGTTTCCTGAGGAGGATATTTCTGGTAGAGAAATTCAAAATAATTTCACATGTGTGGATTTAATTAAACCAGCATTTTTTATTTTCTACTGTATGCCAGGGACCATAGCTGATAGTAGAGAAGTATCAATGAATGGGACGTGGCCTTACAGTGAAGAGTTCACTGTGTTGGGGAAGATAAATTAAATGGCTTCTCACTCCCACCTCTATTTCAATCACCAAAAAATACCCGGCAATTGCTGGATAAAGTACTATGAGAACACAAATGAGAGAAATAATAGAAGTTAAGATTAGAGAGAACTGGCCTAGGAAGACCATGTAAAAGTTGCATAGATTAGCCCAATTGTTTACTGTCTTGATGAGGCATTTAAACTACATATTTATTTTCCTCTTCAGGTAATTAGACTTACTTTAGCATATAGTAGCTGTGATTTCAATTAGAAGGTGATGAATACCTAATTTAGGGTAGGAATTTAAGGTAGGAACAGAAAAGAGGGAAAGGCAGGAGATGAGCCCATGAAATGAAGAAGCCACAGGACCTGTGAATAATCATACATGTGAGATAAAAAGAAAATGATTAGCTGGATCCAAGGTCTTAGGTCTGAGAGCCAGGAAAAAAAAAATCAGTACACATTAGAAGCTGCAGAGTAAGTGAATACATCAATGGGAGAACTGCCTCTACTTTTAGCAGAGATTTAAAGTTGGGAACTCGCATGCAGTTTTGATGTAGACTGGGGAACACAGTGGGAACGTCAAAGAGAGGTACGAAAGGAAGAGCTGGGAGACAAAAATTGAATTTTAAAATTCATCCACATTGGAAATCAGCATAATATGGTAAAGTCACATTTGGAAAATAAAAAATAGCCAGAAATTGATGAAGAAAAACACCATATAATCTAGAGCCAGTCAGTTTTATCATATAATGTATTAAAATATAGATTATGAATTATTCTCTGCTCTAGCAAATTTCCTGTCTAGGTGCACTTATTTGGTGGTTTGTTAGTGGTCATGGAAATGCTGGTGAGCTTTTGAAAATTAATTTCAAAATATGAAGCAGGGAATCTTTATACTACACACAAGGGAACATTTTAATTAGGAAATGACAATATGAGAGAAAATCTGATAAAATACACTATAGCTCATTTTTCTCATTTATGGAGAAAAATGTAGACATATGGCTTTTTTCCAGCACTACACAATAAACACACACCTGCATTTAAAGCCAATATGTCATATATATGTAGTCCCAAGCATAATTCTCTTCCTTATTGGTATTAGTGCTGAGAGGCCTAACAGGTAGTTCTTAAATTCAAGTCCAGAGTACTGTACACTTCTCACTGATACTCAGATTGCAGGTTTTATTGGCCCTTTCTAGGGTGCAGCACTCAACTCCGGAGGCCACAGAAGTTAATGACTATGCCTGGCTGAGTCTGAGGGACACAGTTCTGATCACAGTCAGGCATTAGCACTCAACACTTAAAATGTAATCTAACCAACCTACAAATCAGTGTTCGATGATAATCTTTTTTCCTAAATGGGAAGCAGAAGAATTTGGTGTCAGATGACTATCTCAATTTTAGCTTTGGTCTGAGGATTCAGCTCAATGGTTAGAGTGCTTGACTTGAAAGCACAAGGCCTTGAGTTTGATCCCCAGCACCAAAAAAAAAAAAATAAATAAATACATAAATAAATAAATTTTAGCTTTGTTTCTTAGCAGTTGGGTGACCTTGACAATCTTAGGAAATGTCAGTTTCCACAGATAAGAAATGAGTGATTGTATATAACATGCAGGGCTGTTTCCATCCATAAACTGCCTAGAACCGATCCTGGTGCATATCTGTGCTATATGATTGAGTGGTATTAATTTTAAAGAAAAACACTAATTTTGTTTGCTGTCCCTTCTCTAACACAATTTTAACAACTTGTATTGGCAAGAAAACAGCATTTTTGTAGTCTGACATTTTCAAGATTGCACATGATTAACGCAATTTCCAGCAAACTATATTGTTAATTTTTCTAGCCTTTAAGACCGTCTATGATTAATACTCTCTTAGCTGGTAATAAATGTGCTAATATTATGAGTTCTGTAACTTGAAGCATTACAAGTAGGGTAAAATGAGATGATTTATGCAATCAAAGACATACAGGACAGCACAAACTTGACCCTCTTTCAAGAAAGATAATATAATTTATGATAGGAATGTAGAGCTATTTAGGAGAGAAAAGTACATCGTGCAAAGAAAAAGGAATTAGGTTTTTAAAAGGTAGTCTGAACATGATGTTAATTATGAAATATGGCACAATCATCAACAACATGGCATTTTGAGCGAGATGTGCTTCAAGTGAGTGATAGAAGTTTTCTGTGCCTCAGTTTCCTTGTCTGTTAAATATTAATTGCAATGTATGCCTCTTAGAGTTTTAAAGATTAAATGGTTACTCTATAAGCTACACAACTGATGAGAATGTGGCTATTTCTCAATAATAGGTTAATGGTATCACCTATTTCTGACTTCTTCAAGGCCCTGGAAATAGAACACACACTGAGCTGGAATAATATATTAGTCTCATTCTCATTGCTGAGACAAAATGTCCAACACCTACAACTTAAATGGGAGATTTATTTTGACTCACACTTTCAAAAGTCTCAGTCTGTGGCTGGTGCACTGGCTGCGAGGCAGAAATGGTGTGGCAGAGGTTGAGAAAAGCTGCTTACCTCACGGCAGCAAAGAAACAGAGAGAACGGAGGTGCTAAGGACAAGAGAAAAATCCTTTTTAGGTCATGCCTCCCGTGACCCATCTCCCACCAGCCCTCGCCTACGGCAACACACTCACGGCCTCTATGATCCAATCACTTTCCAGAGCCACACCTCCGAAAACATGAAAATTTGTAGGACATTTTAGATGCAAACCACATTTGTGATGAGGAAAATTTACTGTTGGAACATTTAAGTGGAATAGGCAGGTTGGAGTATTTTCAGAAGTAGAAGGAATAATAGATATTGAGGGACTTGGGGACTGTCCACAATTAGCAGGCATCATGACAAATGTATCTGTAGAGCCAAGCAAGGGCAAGACTATGTCATTATACCTGGTGGTCATAAGGGGACACAGAACTATGGGACCAAAAGAGGAGGAAAGACGCATCTCTATGTCCCAGAGGCCAAATCCAACAGAAAGCCAGAGGGCGAAGGACCACACTGCCAAGGTGGTATTGTCCACGAGACCCAGCTCCCAAGGGCTCCACCCAGGGCACCGAAATTCAGAGGAATGGATCTGACCTACCAGGTCCATTGAACAGAGGCTATCTAGCCCACATCAAACTGAATACTTGGATCAAACTCCTTCATCTTCATGTAGAGTTGGTCTCATCCCAGAGCCTTTATTTTGTTCACTGCATTCCTTCCAGAGCTCCTCATCCATGCCAAGTATGTGTTTTATTTTTAGGAGAGACGCAGTGTGACAGCTGTGCCACATCTGATATCTTACGGGGTTTCGATCAGTGAAGTGTAAGCCTTTATTTTGAGATGTATCTGCTTCCATTTTAGTATCTGCTTCATAGTCCAAAGGAAGAAAATTCTTCATGATTAAAAAATGGCATAGGTCTGAATTTAAGTTGTTGATTCATTCATGCAAAAGGCAGAAGTGTTAAAATCTAATGAGCATTTTAACATTTTTTTTAGTGACTGTTTAGCAAACAAAGCAACAGCTTACTGTTTTGGGTCACTTGCTATGTACTCTCCTCTACAGGGTGATTCGTAATGCCAGGATCCACTTTCAGTCAAAGCTTTCGCATTCAATCAGAAAACAGACTTGAATCTTAGTGAAATTGAGACAAGTTTTTGTTTCATCTATTAATACTCATGATAATTATACCAACAAGTCCTTTGAAGGATCTCATCTACTAATCCACTCTATTTATATATACTTATCTCTACATAAATAAAATGAACAGGCATTATGTGATTTTTGTTACAAGCTTCTCAATAACCTGTCCAATTAGGTACTGAATAAAAAACCGTAGAAGACACGGACATGGACTGTTATGGTTTGTGTCTAGATGTTCCCCCAAAGCCTCATGTGGTAAGAGATAGCTGGATCTAGAGTGTGGGCTGCCCTGAGGGCAGGTAGCCTAGATAATACAGGAAGAAGCTTAACTAGCTGCTTGTTTGCATTGCTGATTTGCATACATTCCTTGCATTTTCCTCACTTTACTTTGCGGCCGGCTGCGAGTCCACCACGCCAGCCCCGCCGCCTCGGACCCAGCGGACTATAGGCTGAAACCTCTGCAGACTGTGAGCTAATAAACCTTTCTTCCCCTAACTTTGGGTGTCGAGTATTCTGTCCCAACAACGAGAGAAAAGTAACTAAAACATGGACCAAAAAGGATTAGTGGGAGTCCTCAGTGGAAAACTAGGCGTTTTCTTCCTACTTACATAATTCTATCAGATTTATGTCTTTCATAGATTATAAATTTTTTACAGCTCTGTAAGTTGTAGATAACTGAATAAAATGAAAAGGATTCTTGCTCATACACAAACAAGTGAATTCTTTCTATAGAGGGATAATTGGATTCACTTACCTGCGGGAAAAGCCAATATTACATCTGTTAGTAAATTCATTTCAACATTCCCAATTTGATATATCTATATGGTATTTTGAATTCTCCTTTGAACTTATTGTAATATCTTTATGATTTTCTCAACAAATAAAGAGCAAATAAAATCATTGACATACGTTTACTTTAAATTTTACCTTGTAAAATGTTGTTATTTTATAGCTATTAATATCATTTCTAAATTGTACACATGGAGAAATGAGGGATAGAAAAATTGGGTACCCAGACTACTGTGATACAATTAAAAATCTTAACTAATGATTTTTGAAGTCAAAGTGTATGGTTTTCCCATGAGCTAATATTTTATTACTGTAAACAGATCACACGGAGTTCATATATCAGCATTTAATACAATATTGGATCATACATAGACAGCATGGAAACTCAACCAACTAATAATTACTCTTGATTAGATAATTAGTGATACGAATTGCTAATTACATTTCAACGTAGCTACTATATGGTAATAAAAGACCAATAATAACTCAGC
>PVJO010030399.1:0-15504 GCA_004026905.1 Hystrix cristata | reverse complement strand
AAAAATTATAGTAAAAGATACATTGGCACTGTTTCCCCTCAAAACACTGCCCTCAATTCAAACACACTCATCCCATAATTCTTGCCATTTTCTTCTTGTACATATTTGCAGGACATGCAGTTTACATTCATCTTGGGGATGGGTACGTGCACATGATAAAACTCGTTTCTATTTTTCATCCCCTTCTACTTCCCTCCTACCTTCCTCCCTCCTCCTCTAACTCCCCATCCCCATTTTCATTCTTGTTGATATTATTAATCTTCACGCATGTTTATGACATATAATGTTTACACTCATCGAGGTTATTAGGTCCCTCTACATGGCATATCTTTACTTATTTCCCCTTCCCCTCCTCTGCCCTCACCCTTCATCTCCTGGTCCCCTTCCCGTTTGCAAGAAATCCATCCCTTTTTCTCCCCTTAGCCAGCCTTAGTTGTGTGCTTTATTTGTACTTTGCCTTATTCATATGAGAGATATTGTATGGTATTTAAGCTTGTGTGTCTGATTTATTTCACTTAAAATTATGATCTTAAAGTGCATACATTTTCCAACAAATGACTCAAGTTTGTCTTTCCTTATGACAGAGCAGTACTCCATTGTGTGTAAATACTGCATTTCTTCATCTTCTCGTCTGTCAATGGGCACATAGGCTGCTTCCAGGATTTAGTTATTATGAATTGTGCTGCTATAAACCTTGGGATGCGTGTGTCGCTGTAGTACGATGTCTTTAGCTCTTTGGGGAAGATACCTAAAAGAGGAAAAACTGGCTCACATGGAATTTCTAATTTTAGTGCTTTGTGAAATCTCCATACTGATTTCCATAATGGGTGCACTAGTATATCTTCCCAGCAGGAATGGGGACGCATTCCTTTTTCACTACAGCCACACCAGCATGTGTCATTGTTTGACTTGATGATTGCCATTCTCTCCGGTATAAGATGAAATCTTAGAATTGTTTTAATGTGCATCTTTCTAATGGCCAGAGATGTTTAATTTTTCCATATATTTGTTGGCCATTTATACTTTTTCCTCTGGGAAGTATCAGCTGATTTTGCTTGCCCATTTCTTTCTTCTTTTCTTTTCTTTTTTTTGGTGCTGGGGACCAAACTCAGGGCCTTGCACTTGCTAGGCAAGCACTCTAACCACTGAGCTAAATCCCCAGCCTCCCAACTTGCTCATTTCTTGACTGGCTCTTTTATTTTAGATGGTCTAATTGTTTTTGAGTTCTATATATGTATTAGATATTGGTCCTCTGTCTGACGAACAGCTGGCAAAATTTTTTCCCATTCTGTAGACTGTCTCTTCACTCTACTAATTGATTCTTTTGCCGTGCAATAGCTTTTTAATTTGATGTAATCCCATATGTTGATTCTTACTGTTATTTCTTGGGCAACTGGGATTCTGTTTAAAAATCCTTTCCTACACCTGTGACTTCAAGTGTCTTACCTATTTTATCTTCCAGTAAGTTCAATGTTTAGATCTTTGATTTACTTTAATTTTAGTTTGGTACATAGCGAGAGACGTGGGTCCAGTTTCCGTCATCTGCAAATAGATATCCAGTTTCCCAGCACTGCTTGTTGAACAGGCTGTCTTTCCTCTAATACTTGCTTTTGGCCCTTTTGTCAAAGATCGAATAGCTGAATGTGTCTGGAGAGGTTTCTGTGTCCTCAGTTCTGTTCCACTGATTCTCTGTCTGTTATTGTTCCAATGCCGGGCTGTTTTTATCACTGTTGCTTTGTGGTGTAGTTTGAAATCAGGTATTGTAATGCCTCCTGCTCTGCTCTTGTGGTTTGAGACTGCTTTTGCTATTCTGGGTCTCTTCTTTGTTCCATATGAAATTCAGGATTGTTTTCTCTAGTTCTGTGAAGGATACTGTTGGTAATTTGCTTGAGACTGCACTGAATCTGTGTAACACTTTTAGGACAATGGCTGTTTTGGCAATATTGGTTCTGCCTATCCAGGAGCAGGGGACACCTTTCCATGGTCTGATGTCCTCTTCTGTCCCTTTATTCGGAGGTTCTTGCCACTTTCTGAAGCAGTTCTGGAAATTCTCTCTCACGAGTGTCTTTGCTTGTACTGTCATGGCTGACTCAGTATCCTGAATCAGTTCAAAACATTTACTTTTCGGGGTCCTTTTCACCACCAAGTCCCGTGGTGCCAGATCCAGTGAACAAGGCAGATGAGGACACGCCGTGATGTTTTCATGCGCCTGCCTTTCTGACAGATGGCATGCAGTGGCAGCGTTCAGTATTTTTTATCGCATCTCATAAAGACACTCATGAAAGAGGACTCCAGAACTGCTTCCGAAAGTAGCAAGAACAATAGGATAAGTGTGTTCAAAGCGAGAGGGGGTATTTTGAGGGGAATTTGTGGCAATGTGTCTTTTACTGTCATAATTTTTTTATTTAAACATACACTGTATTTTTCGATCAGCCTTCGTAGAGTTGAAAAATCTCCCCAAATGAAATGAGCCCATTCTGCAGATGGGCAGTGCTCCTTGCCAGCTGCTACGGGCAACATAGTTTGCTGACATGGAGCCTTAGAGACCAGATCACCTTAGGGGCCCTGGGCCTGGCCTCCTGTCATTAGGAACCATCTTCTCCTGTCTGTTCCTTTCCAGGGTAGCGGTGCATTGGCCCCCTCTCCAAGCTCTGGGCTGGCATCTGATGGCTGTTCTCTGGCTGTTTCTGTCCCCTAGGATGACAACCGGTACCATGAAGATATTTTTGGAGTCACCCTGCGCACGTATGAAGTGACCAACCGCCTTAGATCGGAGTCCATTGCCTTCATTGAAGAGAGCAAAAAAGACCCAGATGAGTAAGCTGCCCCCATCTCCCCAGCCAGGGGTGGGCAGGTCCTCTTCCCGTCTGTGGACCCCATAGAAATGAAATGCAAATTCCCAGGCTGCCCCAGACCTGTTGAATCTGAAATTCAGGAGTTAGAGTGCAGGAGTTAAGCTGTTAACAATCCCTCTCAGCTGAGGATGGTGGCACACACCTGTAATCCCAGCGGTTTGGGAGGCTGAGGCAGGAGGACCACAGTTGGAGCCCAGCTGGGCAACTTTGCAATTCAGCAAGATTCTGTCTCAAAATAAAAAATAAAAAAGGGCCGGGGATGTAACTTGGTGTGTAGGTCCTGGGTTCATATCCCAGTACCGCAATTTATAAGAAGCCCTCTGGGTGATCTGAGTCCCTGGAGTGTGCAAATCCCTGCTTGGGCTGCTGGCATCCTGCACCTGAGACGCCCCCTAGTGGAATGATGGCCATCTGCCTCTGCAATAGCGCTTCCCATCAACTCGCCACTTAAAAAAAAAAAGAAAGAAAGAAAGAAAGAAAGAAAAACAATGGAGGGCTTTCTCACTGGCACAAATTACAATTGGCAGAGATTTTAACAACTTCATCCCTCCCGTAGAAATTGCTGGAAACAGCATGAGGCACTATGCTGGGGGACGGGGACAGAGTCTCCACTGGACAGCTGAGGATGGCAGGTTCAAGTCCCACCCGGGCAACTTAGCAAGACCTCGTCTCAAAATAAAACCTAAAAGAGGCTGTGATGATATAGTTCTGGTAGCAGGGAGCCGGTGGGTTTGATCCTCAGTACCACAAAAAAATAATACTGCGTCCACTGGACTCACATAATTGAAGATCACACCTTCCTCGATTGTCAAAAGTCCCATTCCTGTCCCTCTTTCTGTCCAGCTGTGTTGTGACATTCTTTCATTCATCCAGGCCCTGTCAACACACTTGGGCCCCAGAATGTATGACAGCCATCAAGCCCGCAGCCCAGCCTGCAGGCGCTTTCTCCTCCAGTCTCTGGAACAAAGCAGAGCGCCTGACTCCTGTCACCCTAATGGTGTGCCCTTCTCCTCCAACAGGGTTTTCAGCTCCTAACTGGACCCTGTTGCCCAGATGGATGGCAGGCGGCGCCCCAAGTGCTCCAGCGGGGGTGGCCGCAGCTTTCCTAAGCACGGACACCCAGCTGAACCTTTCCTGTGGGACACAACGCCGTCCCATTGCACCTCTCGTCCTGTCGCTGCATCCTGGTTCCCCTCCTCGGGGTTCTGCCCCTCCATGGTGTCCTCGGCCCTCCTGGGTTTTCTCCTTGAGTTCTCCCGCTGCAATGCGATGCCTTTATGACCTGCAGTGGCCCTCACACAGCTATGCCCTCCCCGCTTTCTGGCTGCCCGGGGCAAATCGCGGGTGCATGAAACCATCGGATCGTGGCCATTGCTCCTGTTAGAGTTTGTACTCTGGGGTCCCCTGGAAAGGCTGCGGGCACTGGACGGCAGTCTGCACCAGGCTCTCTGCCTCTGAGTCCCGGCCCCCATCCTTTCTTAGGAGGGAGTCTGTGTGTGTGGCGGGCCTGGGTCTCCGTCTGTCCTCTGCCTGTGCTGATGTATTCATCCTAGATCTGAGTCCACTGCCTTCGCGGAAGACCCTTGATGCCAAGAAATGTGCCCCTGCCCATGTTAATTCCTATGTGTCCTTAATTCAGGATCTGTGCCAATTGTCCTGGTCAAAGGGGTCAGGGAATGAGGAAGGAGATGTGAAGCTTAAAGGGAAAATCTCCCTACAAGAGACAATCATAGAATTCAATGAATTTAGATTCTGATGCCAGGGGGCCCCGATGTGACCACACTCATGGACCCTCCCCAGGGAATCTCACCCACAAGGCCCAGAATTAATGCTGTCTGGGGAGTGTGCTGGGAGTAAGGGTCTTCCCACTGTGCCACTGGGTGACCTGGGATGCGTCCCTTGTCCTCAGTTTCCCCTAATCCTATTATGAACCTAAAGAATATGAATGAATTGAACTTTAACATTTTGGAGCCTGGAAGTAATGTCAAGGAGGAAGGTGACTGGTATTTTTTTATTCATCCAGTGGGGCTTGCTGATTCAGCCTTGGAGATAAAATAACCAAAGCCGGTTAAAAGGGATCAGGTGGAAGCAGGATGTGGCAGTGGATACTTGTGACCCTAGCACTCTGGGAGGCAGAGGCAGGAGGATTGCAAGTTCGAGCCCAGCCTTGGCAATTCACAGGCTCAGTGAGACCCTGTCTCAAAATAAAAAGGACAGGGGATATAGCTCAGTGCAGAACCCCTGGGTTCAATCCCCAGTACCACAAATAAAAAAGGTGAGCGAGAACCAAGTGGAGAGAGGTACCATAATAAGGCACCCCCTCTCCCGGTGAGAAAAATCTAGTCCTCAGACTTTCCACCCTCTAACATCGATCTCCTAATTCTTTAACTTGCTCAAATAATTTTACCAAATATTCTGACTCTTCCTGAAAATGGACAGTAAAATCTTCAGTAGGAATTAAGGCCACTGCAGTTTCTCTCTTGGCAGCCTACTGTGTTTGCCCTCTCAGAGTAATTGGGATTGGAGGGTCCCTTCTGCATGTAAGTGCTGGAAGTCGGTATCAGGCAGTACCCAGAGAAGCCAAGAAATCCCCACGACCCCCAGCCTTGATGAGGATCGAAGTGGGGTCTTTAGTTCTGTAATTCTGTTTTGTTTTGCTTTGTTTTGTTTTGTTTTGTTTTGTTGGACAAACCTTATGTCCTTTATGTCCTGTGCACAGGTTTTCTTTCTCAATGCCGCATTTGAGGCCTGCCAGTGAGAAAGTCCCGTGGTCCTCTTGAGAAGGGGCTTAGGGTTGGGTACCAACATCCTACGGGCTCCAACTCCGAGATTCTTAAAGGACAAACCAAGTCTCCTCTTCTTCCTCCCTCCCTTGAGGCCCACTGGTGTCCCAGCCTTGGCATGCTAAGTTTGTCCCAGTCATAATCTCACTTCCTTTAATCCAGATGTTTCCTTCTCGCTCTTCCATGGATACAGAGACTAAGCACTCAGCACCCCAAGGTGCTGACCTTGCCAACCTGAAGGGAAGCCCACGGTAACACCTCCTCTCCTGCCAGTGCAGTGCTGGCTCCTAGTGACTTTCCTCCCAGGTGCCACCTTCTAAACTTTTGGAACCTTTGGGGACGTTCTCTAAGACGTCACTGATTCTCCAGGACTGAACTGCTGTGTCCAACCTCCATCAAAGAGGAACTGATTAGAGCTCCCCTCTGCGAATCAAGCTCTCTGCACGAAAGATTTTTCACAGCCAAATAAGGAGCAATCACTGTGTGTCAGGCAGCTTCTTCCTGTGCGTCCCTGCCCTTCCAGTAGCAGGTGGAAGCATCCCTTCATTTAGTCACTGTCCAAAGAAATGACTGTGTAAGGATTCTGCCTTCTCTCATCCAGGGTGGGTAGATACTGCCCTCTGCTGGTAGTTCTTAGTTAGCTCTGTGACCAAACATAGACGCAAAATGCATTGTTAGCAACAGATGAGCAAAAATAGGGTGTGCTGAGTATTTGGGAGTTACCCGGGGTTGTGACACATTAATTTCCTTTTCCTTCCTAAACTAGCCTGCAGTGTCTCTGACTGCACTTCACAGAAGTGGGTGCAAGCAGGAGAAATGGGATATCCCCTGAATGGGGACCCTAGAAGCTCACTCTCGTTCCACTGTGACCCCAGTTCCTGCCCATGTGTGGGAGGACAGACAGACACAGTTACTCCCTGGAAGGAGAGAGGGCTTCCCGGGGTGTCCTTGGGGCGAGACAGCCAGGAGTCTTTCTTTGGCAGTTTTGGAAGCAGACCCGAGCTCGGATCCTAACTCTGCCCCTGTTTCTGCAGATGGCTGCGAACTGGCTACCTGACCTTTCTGAGTGATCCTCCTGTATAGTGAGGTGGACTGAATGAGACAAGGCCCAGGCACAGTATCCAGCCCAAACGTTAACTCGGATTTCATTTTTCACTTTCTTTATAACACACCCTCCTTCTCCTGTGTGTGGAAGGCGCCATGGTGTTCCCGCAGAAGGGTAGAGTCTGGCGGTAGAGACACCATTCGCACAGTTGATGCAGACATCTGAGGTCTGAGAAATGGGTGGGATTTCCCAGGTAGACTTTGGAAGGCAAGAGTTTGGCAGAGAGCAGAGAGAATAAGAGAGACAGCGTGGACCGTGAGGTGAGTCAGAGCTGGATTGGAAGGTGGGTGTGTGAGAAGGGGGAGCGCAGGGAAGACGCTCAGTAGCCAGACAGCAGGAGAGTAAGTAAACATCAAGGAATTTAGGCTTTAATCAGTAGGCAACAGGGAGCCCCTGAGGGTTTGGCTTGATTTTACAGTACTAGGAGTCAAACTCAGGCATGATCTACCACTGAGCTACATCTCCAGCCCCTTTTTTTTTTTTTTAGTTTGAGAGAGGGTTTCACTAAGTCGCCTAGGCTGGATTCAAACTTGAGTTCTTCCTGCCTCAGCTTCCCCAGTGCTGGGATTACAAGTGTGCACGCAGCTCTTAAGGGTACTTTTTGAAAGGAGAATTAAGGTGGCAGAAGTTATGCTTGAGAAAGGAGTTTCTGGCCTTAGCCTAGAGCGTGGATGGCTGATCCGTTGAGTCCCTGGTGGCTCACTGCCATCACCAAGATTCCGGCAAAGGAGAAGACAGTTGGGCCAGTAAAGATTCCAGGAGCTGAATCAGGACCTGACCGGCCATGAGGCATGAGGATAAAGAAATCAGAGCCTTGCCCCTATTTGAGACTGGCGCCTGGTCATAAAGGACTGCCCCAGGGAAGGTGGATTTGTGGGACTTATGTGGTGGCCAGCTTCTCCCAGAGTCCAGGGTGACACCTGCCAAGATCCAGCCAAGTCTAGATACACAGAAAGAAAAGTGTCCCCCAGTCAGTAGATGTTGGTCTAAGAACACAGAGTTTTCTTGCCAAACACTCTGCAGCCACCTGCCACAGGCTTCCAAGGAGATCAGGCTTTGCCCTAAGCCCAGAGCAAAGAGAAGTGTTCTGACCCAGATCACGGGGCAAATGGTTCCTGCCAAGCTGGGCAAGCCAGATGTCTGGGCCCCTCCACCCCTACAGTGTCAGCTCGCAGCACAGCTTCATTCTCACCTTTGGAGAGCTGTGAGCTTCTAGACTGTGTTCTAAGCCAGCCATGTTTGTTTATTTCCATCTGATCCAGGGCCTTGTTTATCAAAGCCTTGACACAAGTGATACCCATGGACATGGACTAGGCCTTTTGGGGCTGATGCTGGCCTGGCCTGTCTTTTAAAATTCACCTCTCCTGGTCCACTGGCAGTTCAGCAGTGACAGAGGACCCGAGAGAAAAAAGTGCCTCCCCCAAACCTCACCGTATCTGAAATACGAGGACCCAGGCGCCTCCTTGCCATCTGTTTTCAGTTACAGCTGATGACCCCTAATCTCAAAATCCAAAACGCTCCGAAATTCAAAACTTTTTATGCACCAACATGACACCCACAAGTGGAATCATTTTATGCACAAAATTACTTCGAATAATGTATAAAATCCCATTTAGGCTGTGGGTATAAGAAGCATAAATGAATTTCATGTCTCCACTCAAGTCTCAACATGGGTCTCATCGCCAAGATACCTGCGTCATAAACATTGTAAAATCCAAAAAATTTCTAAAATCTGAAATACTTCCGGTCCCAAGTATTTCGGCTAAGGGACAGTCAACCTGTAATACTTGTAAGGGAGGTGGCCAGGAGTCAACATGCCTTAGTGTGTTTATGGATTTGTTTTGTTCTCAAATATCTAAACGGGGCTGGCTAAGCAGGACATCTGGTCCACCCCGTCAGTCAGGAACATGGTGGCTGTGGCAGGCAGAAGCAAGTGCGCCTTAATCAGTCTTTTGGACAATAACTCCAGGACTTTGAAAGTGCCCAGATTTGGTTCCTAACCTGCAGGAGACGCTAGCCCAAGGCCCAGCAACGTCAGCATTGTTGGCATTCGGAGCTGGATCGTCCTTTGTCATGGGGGCTGTCCTGCTACAGGATGTCGAGCGGCACCATGGCCTGCCAATCAGACAGTGCCCATTGTGGCCTTGGAGGACAGTAGCTCCCTGCACACATCCCTTGGCTAAGAACATTGCTCTTGGACTTCAAGGGCAAGAGAATAACTACTGGCCACCCCGGGACTTCTCATGATGGACCTTCTGGAGATGGCTAGCAGAGCTTTCCTCGGCCCAATGGTTATTTCCATTATCTGCCACCACGCTGAGACTTGAGGGATTTGTAGGGGAGAAAATAGTGTGCTTTGCAAACCCCTTCCAAGCCCGAAGGATGGGTGATTCTGTTAGGATAGGACACTGTGTCCTTGACGTTGGTTCTAACGAAGACCCCCATGGCCTAGTGCGGTCCCCTGGGTCTGAGGTTCCCTGCTCCCTGCACTTTGCCTCCACTTTTCCAGCTGTTGTGTTGACACTGTGACTTAAGTCCCACTGCAGGCCCAGCAGTGGTTTTCCAGAAGGCCCGGAGAGCAAGCCTGGTGGCTCCGGTGGCTGTACCGATGGGTGTCCCTTCTGGGGACGGGGAGGCTGGCGGATGGGCAGAGCCAGAGTCTCATCTCACCACGCACGCGCTGTGCAAAACTCGGATGTCCCCCCTACCTCTGAGCTCTCGATGCTGCTAATCTCTGCCAAGTGTCCCATGTGCTCCAGAACCTTCCTCCAAGGACCGACGCCCACCCCACACTCCTCACGAGGTTGTCCAGGCTCCATTCGCCGCATGCTCTTCTTCTGTATAGTTCTCATCTTCTAATTTTATGGAATTCAACAGAAGTCTATTTATGCCTGTTTGCATTATGGTTAAAATATTAAAACGTGGACTCAACTTGGCTGGCCATGGTCTTTGGTTGCCTTTGCTTGCAGTGTCTCATGCCTTGGCCTGCTGTCACAGTCAGGTGCCCCGGAAGCCACAGCATCGGCTAGAAGCTGAAAAGAGGGTGCCCTCGGGTAGCGGAGAGGAAGTCCAGCCAGTCACAGGGGAGGCTGGAGCTGCCACACTGTCTCCACGGAAGCTTCAGCTGGAGTGCAGGAAGTTCTAGAGATGACCTGTGGGGTGGGGTGCAGCTCGGTGGTAGAGCACTTACCTAGCAGACATAAATCCCTGCACTGCAAAATAAATCATGAACAAATGATAAAGATGACCTTCCAGGGATGTCCTGATTCGAGACTAGGGTTTTGGTTTTGCAGTTCTAGAGATGGAATGCAGGGCCTTTGCCCTGAGTTATTCCTATTCCTGTTTATTTATTTATTTATGAGACAGGGTCTCTCTGAGGTACTAGGTTGCCCAGGCTAGGCTGCAACTTGTGACCCTCCTGCCTCAGCTTCCCAGAGTAGTAGGTTTACAGTTGTGCACCACCACGCCCAGCTAGAAGGCCAGGTTATACATTCCTGTATCGGTTCTTCTTGAGCCAGGCAGCCCACTCCAGCTGAAGCCACTCCCGAACGGCTGACCGCGGAGGATACTCCCGGCAGCTGGGGGAACAGAAATCGACTCCCGAGGCACACCTGTGTGGTACAGCCCCGCGTCCTCTCTGCCACTGCTCACCCCATCACAGCCACACCTGTGAGAGGGCCCCAGAGAAACGTCACACCACCTTCGCCCTCATCCTTGGCCCTTCCTCCCACATTCACAGCCCCGAGGACCCAGGAGCCTGGTTCCTAACTCGCTCCAGATCCAGTTCCAAAGGAAGAAAACACAGAAGCATTGCGAAAGCAGGCAAAGAGGTACAGATCTCAAATGCCTGACAGGTTGGTTACACTAAAGGGACAGATTGGTGGGGAGTTGTGGGTGGGGGTAGGAGGCTTTTTTTTTTTTCTTCAGTACTCAGGATCAAACTAAGGGCCTTTGCACTGAGCTACATTTCCAGTTCCATTTTATATTTTGATTTTGAGACAGGGTCTTGTTAAATTGCTAAACTGTCCAGGATGGGCTCAAACTTGCAATCGTCCTGCTTCAGCCTCCCAGAGTGCTGGGATTACAGGCATGTGCCACTGCACCCAGGTGATATTCAGCTTTTTAAAGTATACGATAGCTTCCCTAGCATCACCCCCGACACACACACCCACCACTCCTAACTCCTCAGTCCCATCCCTGAGCCTTACGATGTCCAAGGTCAAGTGCGAAGGTCAGAGACAGAACAAGAATCAAAGAACTCTTCTTAGTGCTCTATTCTTTTATGTCCTGTAAAACATTTGTCAGCTAATGAAAATGATGGCTAGTGGTTATAAAAAGCCAGTCTTAGCAAGGGTGCTTTGGCATGTAGTCACTTAGAGTCACTCATCACTTAGTGACAGGCATACCTTCTCAGTTCTTAAGTATGTCGCTGAGTTGTTATTTCAGTGCCCGACTGTATTCTCCCCAAATTAAGGCTTCTGAAACTAAATTAGGCCTTGGGGCAAGCTCTGGAACTGAGACAGGAAGATCATAAGTTCAAGTCCAGCCTGGGCAATTTAGCAACTTAGTGAGACCCTGTCTCAAAATAAAAAATAAAAGTCTGGGGATATAGCTCAGTGCAAAGACCCTGGGTTCAATCCCTAGAACTGAATAATTAAAAAACACTTAGGACACCAAGGCATAGAGAGAGATCAGACAGCTTGTGCAAGGCCAACAGCTAATAAATGTTAGAGGTGGGATTTGAATCCAAGCTGTCCAGGTTGAGAACTTGTATTCTTATCTGCCACTCCATGCTGCTAAGACCCAGACTATCTTGGTTCGAATCCAAGCTCCTTTACTTCCTAAATGTGCAACTTTGGATAAAGTACCCTACCTCTCCTTCCTTTTCTTCACCATAAAACAGACTATGGATGTTGTGTCTTCGTTGGTTTGCAATACGATTAAATAAGTTGCTATATGTAATACACTCGATAGGACGGGATGGGGTAAGATGGGATGGTGGATAGGATGAAATGGAATAAAATTGGAAAGTAAACAGACTGGAGCTCTAGTTCCTTCCAATTTCCTCAGCTTTTTTCTCTTTTAGAGTTCAAGTACCCCCATTTTGAAGCTATTTGATTGACACTTAAGCACTTGTAAGCAGCTGCTGTCCCAAGGGCCCCTGTTGAAGGGCCAATGCCTGGGTATCTCCCCCACCTGCCCACTAGCACTGGCTCAAGAGAGGCCCTGGATGCCCGCGTCTTAACCAGCTGCCCACGTGACCCCCCACATGCTGGAGTTTTTGTCAGGTCCAGCCTCAGAGGCTGCTGGGGACCGTCTATCATTCCATGCATCCCGACTAGGTGGCTTCTGCTGCCTGGCAACCAGGTGAAAAAATTCAAGTTGACACCAAAACAGAACCTTCCCAAGCACAAATCAAAGCAGAAAGGAGTGGGAAATTAGTACGTGAGGGTGGGTAGGTTGGGAGAAATAAAAGGATTTTTTTGGTTCCTGCAGATCCATATGGAACAGGGGCTTCACATAGCAAAATCGTAGTTACTATATTTTCATCATACCGTTTGCAAAATCACCAAGAGAACAAAAATAGAGAAGCCATTTAAAATCGGGTGGATCAATATAGTGTTTAACCCACATCACCCAGAGGAAATCACTTTGCTGATTGTCTCTAGGGAAAAACAAGTTTCAATTCCTCAAATAGCAGAAGGATTCAGACACACATAGTGAATTTTTTTTTAACTCAAATTCTTTCTTTCACTAGGCTTGCAGGTGGGAAGTACAGGCTTGTAAGTATTTTTAATACTATATTGTTCGGGGAATAAATCACCAGAGACTCCTGGCCTCGCTCCATCCCGATTTTTGCCCCTGGAACTCGGGGCTGACATTGGAAGCCCAGCTATCTCAACTCTTCCCTAATTTACTGCATGCGAGAATCTTAAGATCTTCGAGGGTAACTCTTTTCCCTTCTTCCTTGTCCTAGAGGGATATAGCCCAGCAAAGCAACAATCAAGTACCAGAAAGCCACAGAGATACCCCATAACTTCAGGGTGCAGTACCCAAGGCGTGCACTAAGCATCACGCAGTGTGTAATGGGATCTGCTTTGTTTAGAAAGTTTTGAAAAGAGTCACTAATAAAAATGCAGTTTTTAGCAGAAACTGCAGGTAAAATCCATGGGGAGAGAGATATCTGTCCCTTTTTCTTCCCAACAGTGGCTTTGCCTTCTTTGAAAAGCACACCCTGCCCCAAGATTGTGCTTTGGGAAACATCTCTTTCATATCATCGTGGTTTTGGTTAAAGGCATTCTGTGCCACCAGGGACCAGAGGAGACAGGGCCAAGCCCTTGGGCCAACATTCTCCATGGGCAATGATCACAGCAGCCTCCTCATCTTCTTGTTCCTCCTCGCTCCACCCAAACCATCCCTACTGGGCTGAACACGTTTCTACACATGGCTTCTATTTGCTTCTGTCCTCTATCTGTAACACCCTCTCTTTTCTTTGCCAGTCCCATTTCTAATCCTGAAGATTCAAACACCCGCCTTTTCAGGCATCCACTTATATTCTCCATCTGTACTTTCTGTCTGTACCAGTCACTTGGCATACAGGAGGTCTTGCTTTCTGGGAATTGTCTCCATGTACAGACATTGATGTGTTTTATCTGCTTTTGTGCATCAGTTACCTATTGCCATGGTAATGCTGAGTAACAAACAGCCCCCCCATCTTCCTGACTTTCTGCATTACTGTTCCAAGACTGGAGGGACGTGGCTCTGAGCCCGGGAATGCAGATGACCTCCACATGCTTGAAAATAACAAAGAGCAGGTTTTCATTGAGAGCCTCCAAAAGGAAAAGCACTCTGCTAACACCTTTACTTCAGCCCTGTAAAATGCACTGGGGATTCTGAGGTCCAGGGGTGTAAGATAAGCACTTCATTGTTTTAAGCCACTTAGTTTGCATGCATTTGTTATAGCAGCAATACAAGGCTAATACCAAGCCAGTATTAGTTTACTATCGTTTTTGCTCTGGGAAGAAAGTGCTTCCTTGCTTTGGCCAGCTTTCTAGAAGCCACTTGAATTCCTTGGTCTATGGCTCTAGCATCACACCAAGCTCTGTTTCTCATCATCACATGGTCTCTCTAACTCCCGACCCTCCACCCCTTCTTATGAGGACCTCTAAGTAATGCAGGATAATCTCTACCTTGACTCCTAACTTCGTCACATCTGCAAAGCCTCCTTTGCCACATATCCAACAGGCTCTAGGGATTGGAACAGGGACGTGTTTGGAAGCCATTGTTCAGTCTACCACCGTCCACTCCTTAGTGTGGTAGAGTCCCTGGGTTTGATCCTGGATACTGCAACAAAACGCCCTCCTTGGGAGCCCTCACCAACAGACCCCTGCAAAGCTCCCACTCTTCTGATTCCACACAATCGCTCTCAGGTTTACCGATGAACTCATCCTGGCATATTCCTTTTCTGAAATGGGGCCTCCAGACGGGGGCTCGGTGAGAGGACAGAATAGAAGATGCTCACCTGGTCTGCAGCAGACCTGCGTGTCTGTGAGTAAGTGGAAATGCAGAGGCTGAGTAGGACCAGCTGGGTGGGATCTTGAGGAAAAACGACTTGGCTGGAGGGAAGGTGGGCCAGGAAAGAAGAAATGTGTATACAGTCGTCCCTTGGTACCCATATGACCCCTTGCATAACAAAACCTGCAGGTGCTCACGAGAACTAGGAGAAATCTGAATACACCCTCTTAGCTTTGCTTGCTTTTAGTAACTTGCTTTTTTTCAACTTAAAAAAAATCACTAATTTTGAAGGTCACACAGCTGAGCAATATATTATTAGTCTCCCACAAGCTCTGCTGTAGATTACACCTCTGCCGAGCAGGTCATGATGATAATGGTTGCCTAGGTTACTTTTCAGGGACTGGAAGGCTGTTTTTGTCCAAATCACCAACGTCACTTGGCCCCGCAGGTGTTCCAAGGGTGGCCTTCTGATAGCAAGAGGCCCAAAACTCCACCCTCAGGTCATATGCAGCCCATTTTCTGAACCAGTGTCCCAGGAAGAGTCATGAAGATTGATTAGACACACACAGACCAGTGGTCAGGCCACTTCCAATCACCTGTCCCCACACCTTAAATCTTCTGGCTTCTTTACCCCAAAAATATCTGCAAGCCTCATCCGTGGGGAGGTGGAGTTTAGCCTTGGTCTCCTGTCTCCATGTGTGGTTGCCTTGTGAATAAGTTCTGTCTCTTTTGCAAGACTCATTTACTGTAGTGGACAAAACAGGCCTGGTTCAGAAACACTCCAATCCTTTTCATAAAATGGCATGCTATTTGCATATAACATACTCATACTCTCCATATACTTTATTTATTTATTTATTTTTTTTTTGGTGCTGGGGATCGAACTCGGGTCCTTGTACTTGCAAGGCAAGCACTTTAACCACTGTTATGGTTTGTGTCTAGATGTTCCCCCAAAGCCTCATGTGGTAAGAGATAGCTGGATCTAGAGTGTGTGATTCCTAAATTGATCCATTGATCGGTTTGGCATTGTTCTGCTGGGATCAAGGGTGTGAGCCTGAGATTGGGGGGTGGGAGTGTGGGCTGCCCTGGGGGCAGGTAGCCTAGATAATAGATACAGGAAGAAGCTAACTAGCTGCTTGTTTGCATTGCTTATTTGCATACATTCCTTGCATTTTCCTCACTTTACTTTGCGGCCGGCTGGCTGCCAGTCTGACATGCTGCCCCGCCGCCTCGGACCCAGCGGACT
>PVJO010030398.1:0-15562 GCA_004026905.1 Hystrix cristata | reverse complement strand
CGAATTTTTCTTTTATGCATTAAGTTTGCTATAATATTTTTGAGAATAAAAATTTATATATATTGAGTTTTATATGCAAGGTTTTAACATGAGAAGTGCAGGGTTTAGAGGAGAATGAATTTTATTGAGTTGTGATGTAGCACATGATTTGATTAAACTACAGAGTCTCTAGCAGACGGATGTGAAACTTTACCAGAAAGTGCTTAAAACCATTCACTGTACTTAATTTCTTTTGAGCCAACAGAAGAGAGATACCTTGCCAAAATAACAGTCATTTTGAAGAGCTATTTAAATTATTAATTTCCTTTAAAGGGATAATATTTAGACAGAAGTATATCGCAAAATTGTAAATCTTACTTTAAAAGAAGATAATTTCATAAGGTGAGATAATGGGACATTTAATGAGACTGTTGAGTACTTGCTTTTATTTCTCATTCAACTATGATTCTATTTCTCTCTGAAATTCTGGTTTCTACTGCATCTGCTGTTCAAGATGGATCTTAATGCTGTATCCTTCTACTGCCTTCTCTACAACTTTGGGCACATCCTTGCTGCCATTCTTCGGGCATAAATAGTTGTAAATTCCTAAAAATCTGATGTTTTCTAATTCAAAGGATGCAAATATAGCAACCTCACACTTTTAATTCTTCTTCAACCGTGACACAAGTCACAGCTGATTTGACCATGGAGAAAGCACCCTTTATCCCAAACGAGGCAGAGGTGATTAATATTTTTTCCTTAATGGCAACGAGTGAGAATTGATAAAAGAAAAGGCCTTGCATTTAATTATCTAAGACTTATACTTAGCTAAAGGCACATATTATTTGCAATTCAATGATAAGTAGTTCTAGGGGGTTATGTAAATTAGTGTTGTTCACATAATTAGAAGATAAGAGAGTCAATATTTGGTCCCTGAGACCACAGGAAACTTAACCCTATAGATTTCATTATTCACCATACTTGAGAATGAATGGATTTATTGCTCTACCATGCTGTTATCTCAGCTCTGTTTCACCACACAAAGCTTATACTGTCAGTTTGCCCAGTCACATTGTTAGTAGAAAAATATTAAAAATTTCATCTTTAATAATTAACTTATAAAAAAAGTTTTTAATGAGCTATTGGCATTTTAGTGAATTTGAAAGTCTTTCTTCTTGAGACTAAGTTAAATATTACACATTTTAAGCAATTAATTGAGGTGACGTTGTTGGAAGTTCTGAAATTGAAATCCCTAATTAAATATCTAAACAGATAGAAAAGTTTCTATGACTAATTGCTAATAAGTGTTTTGAAAATAATGATTTTTATATGATGAAATAGAATATACAGCAATTAAATAAAATTTGGAAATACACAGTAAGGAGGTTCTGATGATGGGAGTTGCCCCATAAATCACCGGTCCCGACAGAGCAGGACCAGCCCACATCTGTCCAGCCTGGAAAGCACATTTCCCTTCCTGGCTCTGAGAGTCTGCCCTTAATGAAGCAAATCTGCACCTGGGATGACCCCTTCTGGTCGCAAAATTATAGGGACTGACCAGGGACAGCCCCAGCAGCACCAACAAAAAGAAGCGGGCAAACTAACAGTGCAAATGTCTGGAACTTTAAATTGTCATTGAAAAGACCCCTCCCACCAAACAGGCTGGGAAACGCATTCTCAACTCGAAATAGGATGCCTGCCTACTATAATAGAAGATTCAAATAAGGCCAAGAGTTTCCTAACAGAGCAGGCAAATGTGCAAGATAATTGAAAATTCTTCTTCATACTAAGGACCAAAAAAATCACAATTTGATTTAGAAAGGACACTTAATAGGCAGAAACATTGAGATTTGTTTTATGTCAGATTTCTCTGACAACCATTTTAAAGCAGTTATAAAAATGCTTCAACAATCTATTTTCTTAAGTGATTTTCTTGAAAAAATTTAGAAAATCTGAGAAATGATATAAAAGTTATAAAAATATTTCAGTACAAATTATAGAACTTACAAAGAAAACATTTGCTAGACGAACTCAACAGGACAGTAGAATTGACAGAGATAGAATCAATAATCTTGAAGACAGATTAGTAGAATTTATCCTGTTTTAATAACATACTGTAGACCTGCAAAGGAAGGAAGGGAGGAAAGAAGGGAGGAAGGGAGGAAGGAAGGGAGGAAGGGAGGAAGGGAGGGAGGAAGGAAGGAAGGAAGGGAGGAAGGAAGGAAGGGAGGGAGGAAGGGAGGAAGGAAGGAAGGAGGGGTGGAAGGAAGGAAGGAAGAGAGGGAGGAAGAGAGGGAGAGAGGGAGGGAGGGAAGAAGGAAGGAAGGAAGGAAAAACAGGTTCAGAGACTTGTGGAAAAATAACAGCCAAAGATGCAAAATTTATATTACTGAAGATTTAAGGGCTAGGAGAAAGTTTCACTCAAAGAATATTCTCAAAAGTAATGTTTAAACATTGACCAAATTTGATGAAAGACATAAAAGTACATATTTATAATGCTGAACATCCGCTAAAGAGCAAACACCAAAATGATGCCAAGAGGCATATTTATTATGTTCCTAAAAAAAAAAGAAAATCAAAAAACTCTGAATGTTTTGAGAGAAGTGAAGCATTACCTATAAGAAAGTGTCGTTTCTCACAGGAGCAGTTTTCTCATCTGGAGGCCGAGAAGCCAGGAGAAACTGGTACACCGGTGCACCATTTTTCAAAAGCCGGAAACAAAACAAAAAACACACCTGTGAACTATGAATTCTTTAGCCATCAAAACTATCCTTCAAGGTAAAAAAAAAAAAAAAAGTAAATTAAAACATTTTCAAACAAAGGAAAACGAAAATGTTTTGCCAGCAGTACAACTTTCCTAAAATGTTTATAAGAAAGTCATATTAAATGATTGCAGAAACTTAAAACACTTGATGATACTTACGACAATTATACTTAAAAGTGGGACAGTAATTGAATGTCCAGGGGACCTTTCACATTTTACTGAAAATTATAAAATGTAGATATCAGTAGACTGTATTAAATTATGTTGCATATTCTTCCTGAGGCAGAAGAAAAAACCAAAGAGATATAGTGAAAAATGCATGCCTTATAAAGGGTTAGGTGACTCACATATAGACAAGAAAAAAGAAATAAAGGAAAAATAACAAGAGGAAACACAGAAAGCAAGTAACAAAATGGCAAATTTAAGAGCTGACATACTATTACCTGACTTAAATACAAGTAACCTAAACACTAACTGAAGAGACATCAGTGGTGTTTAGAAAAGATAAGACTTAATCATGTGGTATGTACAGGATACTGTCCATTCAGTGACACAAGTGGATTCCAAGCAAAAGGTAGATAGGAGTGTACCGTACAGCTACAAATCCAACAAATGCACAGAGTGGGTATATCACTATGTACTACAATTGACCTAAAAAAAAAAATACCACAAACAGAGATTATTCAAATGAAAAAAAAAAAAAAAAAAAAGCTAAGTCTACCAGGAGGACACGGAGCTATTAAATGTGTTCACCAAACCATAGAGATTGAAGGTACAGAACGCAAAGCATGAGCTGAAATGAGAAATATACAAATACGTTGCTATAGGTGGGGAATTCAGCCCTTTCGTTGATTAACTCAGCTCTTCTAAAAACTGTGTGTGTCTCACATCAGCGCATCCTTAGTTTTTGAAGGAATTATTAACGTCCCTATTTACACGTACAGTGTGTATGTGTATGGACTGTTTCTGAATTTATTCTGAAAGAAATTCATGGGGAGTATTTGGTCACTGAATATTGTATCCCAGGTGTTATATGATACATAGTATTAACACATACTCACTGGTTATAATAATTAACTAATTGTGAATCATTGATAGATTGAAATGAGCTTGAAAATTTTTAAAAAATGGTTATAATGATGTTAAATTGTAAGTGATTGAACTGTACAAGCCCAGAAAACTCTTTCCTTTTTTATTAGGGATAAAGAGAGAAGTACGTTTTTTTGATAAGAAAATTTCAGTTATGTTTTTATCAATAATTATTGGGGAACAATGCACATGTAAGTGTAAATTTAATGTATAAAATTATATTTGCCACAGAGTTCAAGTGAGACAAATATAGAGTTTATAAACTGAAAATAAATTGCAAAGATCGTGTACAAAACCTGTTTCCCACTAGTTTTGAGAAACAGACCACGTATTCAGAGCATGTGAAATGCACAGCCACAGGAAGAAGCTGAGCATTAATAAAGTAGAAAGATGGAGACTAAATAACGCTATTGAAAATCATTCTACAGTGTAGATCATAGTTATAAAAAGAAATGTGACTTTCACTTGTGTAATTCTACTCTAACTTTCAAATGGCTATTATTGTCTCATCTAAAGTAAAAAACATCCTCTTGACTCAAATATCAGATAGTGCTCTCCTGTTCTTTTTCCAAAGTTGTCTTTTACAAACAAGTATAAATGTTGCTCCACTACTAAAACCATGCAGTGGCTTCTGCTGCCTCCAGTCCACCTATTGTCTATCTTTGTTCTGTCAGAAATTCATTTTGTAAATTGTGAATGATGTAGTATTGCAGAAATCTTTGTAGGTAAGAGACCTTGCATCATCTTGCCAGTATTAGCACTTCCAAAATCAAATTTCTTCTTCTAGATGTTTGAATTAAAATTTAGGTTTTCAAATTACAGTGTTTTATCCAGAAACTGCATTGGGGTTGAAATGAGAAGGACTAATTTTGTGTCTTCTGCTTACTACACAAGTAGTTTTTTTGTTTTGTTTTGTTTTCCTCTTTTTCAAAATGAAAAAAAGTCTTATAGGCAATGCTTTGTACAAATACAGGGTTTCTTCAAATAATTTTTAAAACATTCTCAAGTAAGGAACTGCACTTTGAGTAATACTTTCAGACACCAATTTTTTCTTACCTTGCAGGTATTCCTAATTTTTTTAATTCTTTGTGTGTTGATATAATTTATGCATGTATGTTAAGTGAGTACGTTTTGATTTTCAAAACGTTTTTGCAACTATCTGGGAAATTGTGAAACTCTATGAATACAATGAAGTATTTTATTTTTTAAGACGATGTAAGCCTAAATGAAACAGCAATTAGATAAGTACAATGAAGATTTCTATAAAAGCTTTGCTTTCCTAAGAACTGCCTGCTGTGAGGAGAGAACAGTTAGTAAAGTCACTGATGACTTTTATGTGTTCATTACTTTAAAATATAAGTTTGAAGATAGCTATTAGCATAATTATATACTCTAATTACTTATTTCACTAATCAATTTTCTGAGATGCAGGTATACATGACAACTAAATACTTTTTAGTTTTGTTGACTTTCTGAGAAATTTCTCTTCTGAAACTACTCCCAGCCAAGTGGAATAAGGGGATTATTGGTAAACGGAAATGCAAAATCTTTTGAAACATTGAGGAAATAAGTGTCTACTATTTCCATTTTCTAAGCAAAGGCTCAAAGACCTCTATTTTGTAAGAGTTAGAATGCTCATGTTAGGATCCTATACTATAAAGCAAATTATTGCTGAATCGTTGAGTCTCTCTGCACTTAACTACTGAAAGGAAATAATATAGCAGAGTTTGAAAGTCTGAACAATTCTAAATACTTCATCACTAAAGAAGAGAAAATAATATTACAACCTTAAATATCTACTTCTGAAGAAAATCAGGATTCCCCAAAACAAAGATCTAAATAAGATGTCTTATTGGAAAAAGTGAGGTCTTTTAAACAGAGAGTAAACAAATAAGAAAATGCTTCAGAACATTTACATGGTTTAAGAATATTATGGTTTCTCTCTAAAACGCCCCCAACACCACATGCACTCCCAGGCTGGGCTTTTGGGGGGTACTGCATCAAGGTTGGGTGATGACTGGATTAGTCCACTCATTGGTTTGGTATAGTTCTGGGTGTGCCTGAATGAATTTTCTGAAGACCCGCCATAGATGTGAGTGGTACCAACCAATAGGCTTGTAAACTGAACCGAAGAAAATGTGAAAAGGAGTCTGCATTTACCTCCTGCTTACCCTGCCGTGGACTGGTTCTCCACTGTTGCGCCCTTTGCTACCCTGTCCTGCCTTGAAGTCAGCTGACTAAGCATTAATGCATCTAAAAACTATCAGCTAAAATAGACTTTAATTCCTTTAACTCTTGGGTGTCAAATACTTTGTCCCAGAAAAGAGAAAGTAACCAAGACAAAGAGCAATGCAAAAATAAATGAAATCTACTTTAGTTGCATTATTTAGTTTAATTAACATCTTTATTGGATCTTGATGATCAGATTCTAAGTAGGAATTGTCATAAAAGAGGTGATTAGTAATAATAGAAACATTGCCTGTCTTAAGTTAAAAATATTGTACCTAGAAAGTCATTGTCACATATTTACTTTTCATGGGTATAGGATTTATTCTTCAATAACACAATATACTAAAGTATTTCCTTTGAAAAGGCCCCTGTTAACCTGCATTTGAATGCCCTCCCTGTTCTTTAGTAGCAACAATAAATCAATTACTACTATTCAGTGACAACAAATCGTCAGAGTAGCTGAGATAAAGGACAAAAAGCTTTCATTCAAAAACACTTCAATAATACCAGAGGAGTATACTCAATTGCCGATAAGTAAATTGCTTTTGGTAGACATATTCTATCATTGTTCAATTTTTTCAGTGTGAAATTTCCAACCAAAGACATCAAATATACATATATACACACAGTATGTTGTTTAATCAATTCTGTAAGATTTGCAGACAGATGAAAAACACCTCAACTATGTGAAAGCAAGAGCTAAACTTCTACCCATCATGAGTTTGCATATTCCTTGGTTTTCAGTCATGCAATCTTTTTATAGATTCTGGAGACTCACAGAGCTCAGTGAGAAGTAACATTTAACCTTTAAAGTAGATTATCATTGAATTGCATTAATGTCAAAATACCCGTGTGTGTGTAAGCTATACAGAATTCATATCTGAAAGAATCTATAATGCCTAAAGAGTACTGAAAATAAGATTTTATAAGAATAAATTCAAATGAGGAAAATTAGCTACATCTACATCCAGTTCTCAATTGATGTTTAGCTGCATATATGTACAGATAGATTGAGGTTGTAAAGATATTCACACCGTAATAGTGTTTTATAACTTAGAAACATGTATGTCACCCTTCCCTTTTTAAAACTACTTAGAATAGATGGCACTAAAGAAATCAGGTACTATTAGTAATATTTCTCTAAAAATGTATTTAAGATTAGCCCACAGCTTTTGTTTCTTTTGTGTTAATTCTACAAACATCCTAATTCTAAAATAAATGTGGATACTGCATTTTCATTTTTCTTTAGAGTGTATTAAAGGCTCAGACTCCATTCTCGTATGCTTTTCTGCCTGACATCATTTATCCTTCTTCCTCTTTTTACTCTGTTTCTATTGTAAGACAAGCCATCGCTAAGTTGCCCAGGCTGACTTCCATCTTGAAATCTTCTTGCTTGAGTCTCTTCAGTAGCTGGGCTTACAGGTGGGGCCACTGGACGTGGTCTACAGGCATCTTTAACAACTATACTATCTGCTTATGAGCTTTCTTTTCATCTCTCTTTCCACAATTACAGTCTCTATCTTTAGCATTTTCTTACTGTACTGTTTATATCTACTCTACAAAATGCATTATATGCTGTATGCTAGTTATTTGAGGGAAGTGTTCATGCTCTCAGTAAACTTTTATTTTGGTAGGACATTATATCTTGTCCATTTTAAATTCTTCATTACATTTTCATTAGTTAGTCATTCAATATAATGTTTTCTACTGTATTCATGAATTATAAATATTTTTGTTAGTTGATAAAATGGTTTAAGTTTTCTTTCACTTTACTTCAATATTTCAGGGGAAAATGCACCATTCAGGTTATAAAAGAGCAGGTCAAAGATAAAATGCCTACTTGACATGGAAATAACATAGCTGTCTTTTAACAGGTGTGTATATGCTAGCACTGACCATAATGGACATGGGTACATGTTGCGATAGTAGCTGAGAAGACGCATAATGCAAACCATACTCTTATAGTGAGAAACAAGATCTGCACATCCGTGCACTTACCTTAGTTCTAGATTCAGATAACTATCTAAAAAGCATTAATAACGTGCAACATACATTTAAAAATAACAGGCAGGGCTGGGGATTTAGCTCAGTGATTAGAGTGCTTGCCTTGCAAGCACAAGGCCCTGAGTTCGATCCCTGGCACCACAAAAAAAAAAAAAAAAAAAAAAAAAAAAAAAAAAAAAAAAAAAAAAAAAAAAAAAAAAAAAAAAAAAAAAAACAGGCAACATGTATTTAAAAGTAGAAGAGGGAAAAGATTAACGTTAACATAGATATATATTTTACCATATATAAACATATAAATACAAATATACATATATACCTATATATGTATATATATGGTTTATTAAAAATGTCAGTGAATTTTAACTTTGGTCAGTTTTTAAACAATCTGTAGCCTTTACAGCCCGCCAAATTTTTGGTATTCATTTACAAATTAAATTTTATTTTCAGAGAAACATGGAAAAGAGAGATGGACCCATGTTATCATTTTCACTTCTAGTCTTTTAGAATTAAGACTATAGATGCATTCTGGAATAGTCATTACTGCTACCAATGAAAATAATATGAAATATTTTTACTTATAAACATATGTTTACATTTTTCTTTTCTAATATCAGAAATACCGTTTTATACTAATTCCAGTCTTACACTAAATTCAATTACAATAAGCCTTTTAGCCCAGGATTAACCTGTGGTACATGTTTTCTAAATTTTTATATTCACACGTACATTACACTTATAGTTGGAGTATTTTTACCCATAGAAATACACATTCTCTAGCCTCTTTGACATAAAATCTTTCTTATCTTCTAAGTAACTCAACAAAACACACATTCACTTGTTTGTACATTGCTTATTAACTTTTTAGCTGACATAAGATGTTAGTAGGTTTTGAGCAAATGCTTAGAAAGAATGCAGGGATAGAGCACCATTGCTCATTTAGAGACGTTCTACTGAACGTCATTTGTGCAGTAAGGCAGCTACAATTTATTCCAGTGAAAGGGCTGCACTAATATCATACAAGTAAAGTGTATTAGACGTGTAAGTGTCAGAGGCAGTAGATTTCAAATATGAAAGAACATCAAAACAACTTGGGAAATATTGCACAGTGATTTCTGCATCTCAGCTTTCCTATACAAATCACTGGAAGTGAGGCTGTGGAATTTGCATTTAAAAATAAATAAATTACCCCATAGAATTCTGAAACAGCAAGATCACTGAGTGCTATTTTGCAACTGTGATTCTCAGCATGTCTGGACTCAACGAAAAGAAAAAAAAAAAAAAAAAGAAAGAAAGAAGGAAACCATACAAGAAAGATGTTCTTTTTTTAGTAAGTGTAACTGAAGGTTTAAAAACAAAATACTGTCCTAATCTGAGAGTCTATTTTGGGGTGCCTGCAATGTGCCAGAATTGTTGTATGCATATTTCATCCTGCCTCACAAGAATTATGTATGATTAGGATGTCAAACTCCCAGAGTTTCAATGATCAGTTCAGCCATGTTTTTGACACGAACAATATTCTGTCTGATGTTTCAGAAAAATACATGGCTTCCAAATTTATATTTCAGAATTCCTAGGAAAATGGATATGTTCCTTCTTTCTGCATCCTCTCTTCCTATCGTGAGAGCAAATCCATTGTTCAGGTAGGCCATGGTAACCAATTCTCCCTCATTTATGGCATCTAGTTCTCAAGAATAACTATAGAAAATGCTAGACCAGAGCCACCTCGGATAAAGAGGACCTTGGCAGAGCTCTGGTACAGCATGCACCTTTCTCCCAGTGCGTCCTGTGGCCCTGAGGTACGAATCCCAGGATGGGTAAAATTCTCAGCTCCTTCAACTGTGGTCAAAGCAAAACACAAGATGATGAGGTTCTCTTCACCCAGACAGCTTTCCCGAGGCTTGGAGCACAGGCTGACAAGGTGTCCTAGGCTTCTGCTGTCCCTTGCTACCTGTCTATAGTAAATCCAGGCACCTAATTTGTGTGGGTGGGTATCCTGGCACATTGCACTCAGAAAGTTGTGAACAGTGTACAGTTACTGTGGTTCACAGTGAGAAACATCGAAGCACGCTGAAGAGAGAACCTCATGAGAAAGACCTAAATTTACTTTGTATTTTTCATTTCATCTGACAGTACTTCAGGGAGCAGCTGTAGATGCTGTAAGGCCAAATTTGTTTTCTTACTTCTGTCTGCCCTTTTCCTTGCTCCTTGTTAGCCATGACTGGGGTTGCTGTTTCTGACTAGGGTGATATTTATCAGTCAATTTTATGCTTCTTTTTGCTACCAGAAATATGTCAGATCTGTGATTGTCACTAATTGGGATATCCACAGCCTACAAAGACATCTAAATTACCATGCCAGATTAAAATAAATTAGGTTACCTATGTTATTATAATGAGGAACTTTAGGAGTGTTTTTATCTGGATATATTTTTTTGGAAAACAACAGAGCGAAGCCCCTTGTGCACACAGATATTTTCCCAAAGAAGAAAGAAATGTGCTTCAATTTATCCTTGTTTTACATTTGTGAAGACATCAAACAGTTGACTTAATTTAAAACACATACACACAAAAACATACATGTTGTTAAGTTAACCCATGTAAAACTAGTTTTAGTATTTTGAAAATTAGAAATTTTATGTGGTTCAATCAATATATTCTTGAAACATCTCACAAATATATATATATATAATTCTTAAATAGAATGATATAAGTTTACATAAAGTATTAGTTTTTTTAACAAAGTATTAAAAATAAATGACAAAGTAGCACTTGATCTAGAAATAAAAGGCAAGATAACTACTTTAGAAGTTCATATATCACTTTTATTTGGAACCTAAAATATGGTCCAATTTATAATAGAAAAGTAAGAAACAAATTTTAGAAATTTAACACTTTTTTTTTGAAGTAGTTGGGAACCAAGCTGCATAGTTGCCCCACAAAAAACAAACAGAACATTTGTTTCCTGCATAAATATGAATTTAAATATGTAGTAATTTCACTAAACAAGTGTCTCAAACAACATTTTAATTCTATATAAGATTACAAACAGTATAAAAATTTGTACTGTTGACTGTGTTCTGGAAAGTAGATTTCAGAACTTGGTTTCATTTAGTTTAGTGGGAATCTGTATTCAGTCAAAGTGCTTCAGAACCATGTACAATGTTCTTGATAACTTTTCATACTTGGTAAAATTTAAAATATGATTAAAGTGGCTAAAATTGAGGCTACTTCCTTTGATTGGTTTGTTAGCAGGATGGGGATTAAACTCCCTGTGATTGTATTCTAGCAGTTGTAATCCTAGCAAACCTGATCTGGAAGATAGTTTTCAGATTACCCTGATGTTTGCTGGCCATTTCAAATACAAACGATATTTCAGTCGTCAGTCGTCCATCCAGGTGATCATTCTTGGCTCCCTACCTGGTACAAGACACAACCTTAGGCCTGGGCACTCTACCCTTTTATTTGACCTAAGAAAATTTATTTTTCTGTTTTCTCACTGAGTTTAATGTGGTATTGAATCCAAGTCTCTTGCAAAACTACAGAGGGGTTTCAATTTATGCTTTGAGACATACCCCTTCTTTAACATAATTTAATTTGTTAAATTTAATCTGTTAATTTTTCCAAACAATACATATGACCTCATTGAAGGGAGCCCTGTGTGATCTATGCGAAGTGCCTTCTCTCTGACTGATTAGTGTAGACTGATTTAATAACATCAGTATTTTGAAAGAATGTTTCTAATGTTTATTATTAGACATTACAGTACAAGGAATATTTTTATCATTATGAAAAACTAATATATTTATGGTTTTAATGTATCACTATCCTTTATGCCAAATTATTTCATGAATAACTAATGAGAAAAAGCTTTGTGAAAAGAATTCTCTCCTCAAAATCAAAAACAAAAAATATAACCCCTATAATAGGCGTCAGACCATTTGTTGGCAAACAAATGTAAGCCTAGTTTCTGGATTGCTTATTCTGTATACAATTATTTTATGACAGTCAAAAATTATATCAAAATAATAATTTATGATTAAAATAATGAACCAATTATCCTTTATGATATTTTTCAGGTAGCATTTAACAGACAGAAGGATACTTTTAAATATCTAGTTACAGAAATAATTCATTTTCCATCGTTTATGATGCATATTTATTTATAGGTATAGGACATAGTGTGTGCAAGGTAGTAGTGATTAAAAATACAAATTAGAAAATAATCCTTGCTTGTAATAAACTTGGAAAACAATGGGAATGAGATGAAAATACCTATGAAATGCTAATAGTTTTACTATAATTGTATAAGAAATAGTGAGAGAGAAACAATAAAAATAATTTTGTCTTTTGAAATTGGAAAGGTTCTTTAAAAATGAAATATAATTTGCATTGGGCTTTGAATGATTGCGAATTTGCAAAATAAACAATTAATCTACAAGCAGGTGGAGTAAAGCAGTGAAGCTGTTAATGAGCCCTGTGGAAAGTAAAGCAGACGGAGGGAGTAGAGGTGGATCAGGACTGAGGAGGGCTGAGCAGTGCACAGTAACTTGGCAGCATTGTCTAGAAAAACATAGAGTATGAGGAAATGAAGGGGTCCCGGGCATAGGGTTTTTAAAAATGGGATTGCAACTGAAATAGAATTTGAGGTGAATATGAAGGTAAATGGAAAACTATGAACTATTTCTAATGAGAACAAATGAGAGCAATGAAGCAATACAAACGGGGGAAAATATCATACAAATTTTGAATCTACAGTATATAAAGGTGAAGAACAAATCACGGGTTTCTAATTTGCGCTTTATTGCCAACTGAAATACAAAACTAGGAGGAGCCAGTTTGCTGATTGAGAAAATTATTGACACCTCTTATTTCTTACTAATTTACATGTACATTTATGTCTGCAGGGAAAAGATTACTACTGGGCACCTAGATGACTTATTTAAAAATTTAAATGAAACAGAATTGAGTTAGGCCATGGGGCATTCATTTTTTAAGCACATGTATAAGAAATCTAGTATGCTAACATTAGGGCTTTCTATTAAATTAAACAAGATAGTGAGGAGTCCTGCATAGAGATGAAATCTATGAGAACATGAAATAGTTTTGAGAACTGAAATTAATTGTTAACATGTTAATAGCATTTCCTGTCTCTTCTCCATTTTTAAATCCTTTAGATGTTATACCAAATCCGTCTAAGCACGGGCTTGGTGTGAACAGCCACACAATGAAGTCACATATGGAAGGGTCAGGAAGTTTTAATGAAATTTAAAATGTATAGATTAGGGTAAATAAATTGTTTTTTCATTCTGATTGACAAATTCTTTTTTTTTTTTTTTTTTCTTTTCGGTTTTTTGAGAGAAGTTCTTGCTACGTAGTTCAGGCTGGCCTTCAGCTCACTACCTAGCCCAGGCTGGCCTTGAACTCAAAGCAATCCTCCTGTCTCAGCCTCCCAAGTGCTGGGACTGCAGGCATGTGCCACCATGCCCAGTGTGATTGACAACTCCTAACAAAAAACAGATTAAGTGAGAAAAGAATTGTAATTCCATTTTTAAAATTAAAATGTAGATTGGATGTTATGTACACTATCAGATCTTTTTGACAGACAGGATAAACAATACATAATTTATAAATAAAAAGCAAAATAAAAGGTAGTAGGGAGATAGATCTTTCTCAGTTGGGAAGGGGATCAGGAGATGGAGGGAGGGGTGAGGGAGATGAGGGAAATGATCTAAAAAATGTATTAAGATACCCATGTCCCAGCTCCACACAGGGAGGGTAACTATTATGTATGGTACTCACGTACTAATAAAAATTTAAGAAACAAATAATGTAGTTCCAGTAAATGTTGTTCAAGAAAGACTTTTACAAATCAACCTTCAATTACCTGTAAGGTAGACAACCATAAAGAACTAGTATCGTGTGCATCCAAATATAGTTATTTTCTGCTTGGGTAATTGACAGAGAAAAACGTTGAAAATAGTATCTACTGTTTACAGCAATCAGTATGCTCACTTGTTATATCTTCTACTTTAAAGAATGTGGGATGATAAGAAAAATATTTTTAAATTGGAATCAATTCTAAAACTTTAGAAGCCTTTTAACAGGAAGCTACTATAATTAGGAACCGTGTACTCGAACTCAGAATCACAAACATGTATTTTTGAACAAAGGCAGAATTGTTTATGTCTCTAATCCTGTACTGGTTCAAATTTGATGAAATAAAAATAAACACATTAGTTGATTAAGAGAGTCTTTGTACCTTCTGAGTATTCCAAATTCTGTGTTCAAGTTAGTGCTCCATGACCCCTTGAATGGCATCACATTAATGAGCTAGTGATGCACAAGGTGAAGCAACAGTTAAAAAACATCAAGAAAATTTTCATGGTGAAAAATGTTCATCTCAGATTATTCTTAGGTTATCAAAAATACTCTAGTGCTCACTATTTGTTAATACAGGACAAAAAATTATACATCATCACACAAATATTCTAATTTTCTCTTAGTCTGCAACTGGTTTTCTAAATCATATAGACACAAAATGTTTAAGTTAAAAAATAATTAAAAATTTTAAGAGTTTATAGAAAATCTAAAGTTCTATTTTAAGCTTTCCGATAAACAGACATCATTGACTCATCTAAATCTCAACTGAAATGAAATGTCATAATAATGAACCTAAACTCACGTATTTTTGTAGAACACAAATAATCTGACAGAATGAAGTGAACATTAGTACTGTGCAAGGGTGTTTGGATGTATCAATTTACCTGTCTGAATCTTAGTCTCAAAATTAGTCTTCTAGATAATTTCTGATATTACAGAACTCTCTAATTTCACGTGTACTCTAAATATTTATCATGCCATTAAAACACTTGATTAATTTATATCAGTTTTCTTTTCTATCTAATAACAATCAGAGTTTCATTTTTCATGTCAAAAATAATATTTTCATCTTCTGTTTACCATCTCTATATATGTTTTCATGCTATTGGGACATTAATAATAGAGCCTTTGTGTATTATGTCTGACATAAGAATTCATCTTTTTATCATATTTTTGCCAAAGATAGGTCAACAACATTCTTCAGTTGTCCTCATGTGCTGCTTTTGAACTCCAATTCTTCCTACTCCCTTATTCTATTATAATCAGTATAGTTTCCACCTTGAGGTCCAGAATGTCAACACACACAGAATTTATTTTAATTTTATATTTAACAAATTATTCCAAGGACCCAAGAGAATGTTTAACAGTTGCCTATTAAATGGTTATTGAAATAGCACAGATTATATAAAAGCACAACCAAATCTAGAAGTACAAGCTATATGTAAATCCAATTTGGTAGATATAAACCATTGCACAAATCTGTGTGCAAACTTTTGTTGGAAGTGTTTTCATTCTTCTTGGCTAGATGCCTAAAAGAGTTATTACTGGGACTGGAGATTTAGCTCAGTGATTAGAGTGCTTGCCTTGCAAGCACAAGGCCCTGAGTTCGATCCCCAGC
>PVJO010030397.1:0-15556 GCA_004026905.1 Hystrix cristata | reverse complement strand
AACTATAGTTCTCATATTGTACATGAGCTCTTTCAACTTTTTCATCTTATATGTTATATTTGATACTTTGCATCTTTTGACCTATGTAGCTCCATTTCCTTCCCACACCCTAACCCTGGTAATCACTGTTTTATTTTCTATTTGTAACTATTTGATTGTTAAAATATTTATTTTTAGATTCCTCATATAAGTGAGGCAATGCAATATTTTTTGTCTGTATCTGTCATATTTCACTTAGTGTAATGTTCTTGAGGTTATCAAGAGTAGGTGGCAGAATCTCATTTTTCAAGACCAAATAGTATTATTCCATTACATATCTGTGCTGCATTTCTTTATCCATTTGTCTACTGATAGGTGTCTAGATTGTTTTTCATATCTTGGCTATTGTGAGTAATGCTGTAGTGAACATGGGAGGGTAGATGTCTTTATTAGGTGGTGATTACATTTTCTTTCAGTACGTAGCCAGAAGGATTGCTGGTTCATATGGTAATTCTATTTTTAATTTCTTTAGGAATCTCCATCCTGTTTACCAAAATGGGTGCACTAATCTGCATTCTTACTAACAGTGTGCTAGTTTTCCTTTTTCTCTATACCCTCACCAATACTTATTCTTGTTTGTCTTTTTGAGAATAGTACTTCCTTACTGAAGTGAGGTGATATATCGTTGTAGTTTTGATTTACTTTGCCACTCTTAGTAACATTCCAATTTTAGTAAATAGTTATAGGCTGAATACTGATATTTCAGTCGGTGACAGATTGCATATACAAAGACAGCCCATGAGATTATAAGGGAACTGGAAAATTCCTACCACATAGCGATATTGTATCTATCTTAACATCCTTGTAGCTCAATGTTAATTGTGTTTGTGATGATTCTAGTATGAACAAGCCTACTGACTGTGAGTTGTATAAAAGTGTAGTGCATATAATTATGTATAACACCTAATACTTGAAAATACTAAACACTTATGTTGCTAGTTTATATTGTGTACTTTTATTGTTATTTTGGAATGTATTCCTTCTACTCATAAAAAAATTTGCTGTAAAACAGTGTGCCATGTTTTGCCGGCAGCAGCCTCATAATCTCATGTTTACTGTGTTACTTGATTGCATTATTTTCTCTTTGCTTGGTTCGATTTTGTGTTGGTGTGTTCGTCCTGACCCTAGGAGCATTAAGCTCTCCCTCTCTTTCTGGCTGTCTCTCTCTCTCTCTCGCCATCTCTCTCTCTGTCTCTCTCTCTTTCTCTGTCTGTCTCTGTCTCTGTCTCTCTCTTTCTTTCTCACACACACACACACACACACACACACACACAAATATCATGTAGTCTAGGTGTGTAGTGGGCCAGAGCTATACTATTAGGCCTATGTAAATATATTTCATGATGTTCATGCAACAAGGAAAATGCCTAATAGTGCAGTTATTACAACACATCCTCATTGTGAAGCAACACATTATGTGCTGCCTGTGTGAGCACTTCTTCAATGTCAAGAAACATATTTAACATAGTCATAAATATGCTGATATTGCTGAGCTTTCAATTTATAATTTATAGTTCATTGGCTATAAGAAATATTTACATATTTTCTTTGGTTTATCATTTAACATACTGAAAAAATAAATGAAGATTATGTAGTGTTATATAGTGTTAGAGATCTTATTTTTCGTTTTTGTGGAAAGATTTTGACTGTCTGAATTTTAGTTCCTAATATCAGTTTGAACTTCAAGCCATGTATTAAACAGTATTAAACTACTGAAAACATTCATTTCCAGTGAAGGGGTAACTGGATAGATGTCTATGTTAACCTGTTTTATTTTGGTTTATTTACAATATTTTGAGATAAGTATTTATCTCAAAGTTTATATTAAAAAAGAAAATAGATGAGCTAACCATTTAAGAAGTTAGAACAATATAATAAATCCAAAGAAAGAAAAAGGAAGAAAAGGATTAAGTGCAGAGATTAATGAACTTCAAAACTAAGCTATAGTAGAGAAACAGACCAAAGAAGCAGAAGTGGTTTTTTTTGAAAAAAAAAAAAAATTAGAATAATGCCTGGCAAGGTTGATTTTAAAAAAAAGTTGGGGGAAGAGAATACCAAAATAAATATATTGGAAATAAAAGGGTACTTGATTTATGCAACATGGGTTCCAAATGTAAGAAAATATTTGAACAACTCTATGCAATACATTTAAAAAAATTTTGTTGAAATAGGCATCTCTTAGGAAAATATATATCTAAAATGTGTAAGTCCAAAGCAGATTTAGGAAGAAATAGAAAATCACATTGTATCTATTAAAAAAATGGAATTAGCAGTTAAAATCTATCATAAATTTAACAAGCCAACACTCAAGAAACAAATACTACTTTCAATCTTATACAAACCCATTCTCGGAATAGCAAAATATGTAACTTTCTCAACTTATTTTATGAGGCTAGTAAAATCTTAAAAGGCTAGAATAAAAAAGAAAATTGTAGTTTCTCTTAACATATGTAGTTTCCCTTAACATATGTAGTTTCCCTTAATTTTTTTTTGTAAAAAATTAAGCAAATATTGGTAAACAAACAACTATATTATGATTAAACTGAGTTTGATAGAGGGAAGTTAAGTTTGGTTCAACATTAGAAACAAACCTATTAATATAACCATTTTAGCAGATCAAAGGTGAAAAAGCAGTTGATATTCAGATTATTTACAAAAAGGAAAATAATTTACAAAGGAAAGATTATTTTCTTCAATTACATGTTAAGAAAATATAATCGAAGAAAATAGAAAGTGAAAAGAAGTACAGAGCATGATGGAGAAAAGCAATTACTCTGTAAATTTAAATTGGATGGTTTTGAAAGAATTGACAAAGTGGGAAGAAAATACTAATAATAAATTAGGTATGAAAGATGGAGCAGAACTAGTTTAGTCAAAAGCTAAAGAAGAAAACCTTGGAAATTATATACTCTTTCACTAAACTCTTTATTTTATTTTATTTTATTTTATTTTTTTCTTTCATTAAACTCTTAATGATGGACCACAACCTTTTCTTTGAGTAGGGATTCTGCGAATGGAGTTCACCTACAAATTTCTTGTATAAATCATGTCTACATGCTTTGTCTACAATTTTCAATTTCAGTACCTTTATAGAGGAGAAAGAACCTAAATAACATGAGGTGAAATCTAAATGGAGCATAGTGCTGGATTTTTATGATTTTGCCCTAACCTTTTAGCTCAATGTCACATAAATTAAGAGGATTCCAATTGTGGTGAAGTACGATATGGCAACAAGTATAAATGGGGATGTGGTTACATCCCTATAGATAACATGAAAAAGAAACTATAGAGTAACCATTTGTTGACCCATATAATATATATTTATCTTTATTATATTTGACTAAACGAGTTATTTTTCTTTTGAGATTAATGCAGTATTTTAGATTTCAAGATTTTCAACTTTTTCGATCTTCTTACTTTTTCAACTCTTAATAAAGAAACTAAAATGAAGTAACACCCCAGTATAGGGAGAACTGACTAGATGTGTGTGTATGCAAGTATGCACTTACATGTATATACACGCTGGATAAGCATGTATATATAATTTATGATTTACATATCTATGTATAGGAATAAAATTTGTGGAAAAATTAAAATGCGGGCTATATTTTTAGAAACCTATTTTGAATTATAGATGAATGGTTTTTTTTTAATGCAAATGTATTCCAACTATTTCTAGATATTGCAACTACTGAGAATATTAAAAATATGCTTGGTATAATGTTTAAATTATTGAAGATTTTGGTAAATTAGTAAGTTAAGTTACAATACTATGAGCAGCCTATTTGTATTTATAATTAGACACTCTTGGAAAGGAGGCTAGAGGGTGGACAGGAAAAGGGTAGATGCTGATCAAAGGGTACAAGGTTTCATTTAGATAAAAGGGATGAGTTCTAATGATCTGTTGTACAGCATGTTAACTATTGTTAAACATACATCATATATTTCAAAATTGCTAAAAGAGTAGATGTAAATGTTCCTGCCACAAAGAAAGTAAATATATGAAGTGACGGATGTGTTAATCTAGTTTAACCTTCTATGATGTATACATATATATGTAGTTATTACTTATCGATTAAAAGAATAAATAAAAAATTTTAGAAGGTGAAAAATAACAGTGTATTTAATGTATAATGCTTTACCCTTCTAAATGAAAGATTTCTTCTTCTTATTTTAGATAACCGAATGAGGCCTCTTTTGAATTATGGTATTGCTTGGTGAGCATATATATATTTTTTGTTTGTTTGTTTGTTTGTTTTTGTATTGCTTTTTAGAATAATATCTATTAGCTTATTATACTGATGAATTGTGTTTTGTGCTGCTGTTGCAGTATGTCTATGGGCTTCCTGGTTGGAGAGACTGCACCAGTCATTTGGAGAGGCCTAATGGTAATGTCTGCTATTGAGAAACTCTTGAGGCAGGTGAGAAAATTGCATTAAAAATCATTTTATTATTGGCAAGGCTGGGGTTACTGCATTTGTTGACTGGAGAATTGTAAAAGTTTGCAGTTAAGTTTGAAATGTTCTACAAAGCAGTTGAGTTGATGGGCTGAATGCGTAATGAGTAATGTGACACCTAATGAGTTATGTGGCACCAGCACCGAATTTCATTGTTATATGATTTAATCTTTCTTTTTGCCTATAAGTACTAAAAATCCTAATGTTTTATTTATATTGTTTTTGTTGCTTTCTTGAGTCTGAAGTAGAAGCACAAACAAGTAATCTGCCTTTTTTAGACTTAAGAGTTATTCACTTTGTGGCCAAAATTGAATATAAGTGTAGTGTAGATATTCTTAAAATGTAGAAAAAAATTATATAAACTGTGCTACTTGTGATTTGAAATTGTTTCCTCCAAAAGTATAATTTTATTTTACTTTGAGTATTTATACTTGTATAGTTATGTATATATCTGGTCAATCGACTTTCCTTAAGTAAGGGGCCGAACATTTCATTGGATAATATAAGTGTGTAGGTGGGCAATATGTTAGTTATACTTTGCTTGAAATACATATTTTTCTTAGTGGATATGAATTTATAATTGTGTTCTAGGTAAATATTAAAAATAATTTGTATTTACTCCACCAATTTATAACAATCGTGGGTCTAGCACCATGCTGTAAGTGGACAATTCCTATTCTTCTAGTTATTTAAATTTCTTGGCTTCATTTCCTCCTCTTTACCCTCAGAGCCTGTTGGTTATTTTAGTCATATTCTCCATAATAACTCTTCTTTGACAATTTGTTTTCTTTTCTTTTTTTTTAATTTTATTTTATTTTAATGGTACATTTTAGATGTACATAGTGATAACATTCATCATAGGGGATTTGTACCTGTTCATTGACATATCTTGTCACTTCTTTTTTCCCATTCCCCTCCCCTCCCTTCAGCCCCTCCTCCCTCCTTATTACAAAAGCTTTGTTTCATTTTTTTCCTTCCATTTCTTATTTCTCTTGTCCCTCCGTTCCTTTCCCCCTCCCCCTCTCTTGTTCTCTTTCCCATTTGGACATTTTCTTCCCTTTCTCAATATAATACATTTTAGTCTTTATTTACACTTTCACTTTCTCACACCAGAGAAACAATGTGGTACTTAAACATGTGTGTCCAATTTATTTCACTTAAGAGTATGATCTCAAGATGCATCCATTTACCTAGGAATATCTCAAGCTTATCATTCTTTATGGCGGAGCAGTACTCCATTGTATAAAAAAACCACATTTTCTTTATTCAGTCTGCTGCTAAGGGGAATTTTGGCTGTTTCCAAGATGTAGCTATTACAAACTGTGCTGCTATAAACATGGGTGTGCATATATCGCTGTGGTATAATGCTTTTAATTCTTTTGGGAAGATACCAAGAAGTGGAATAGCTGGGTCAAATGGAATCTCTAGTCCTAGTTCCTTGAGGAATCTCCACACTGATTTCCGTAGTGGTTGTACCAGTCTACATTCCCACCAACAGTGGAGAAGGGTTCCTTTTTCTCCACAGCCCCTCCAGCATTTGTTTTTGGCTGATTTGTTGATAATAGCCATTCTTTCTAGAGTGAGGTGGAATCTCAGTGTTGTTTTAATTTGCATCTCTCAAATGACCAGTGATGCTGAACATTTTTTCATATGTCTACCTGCTGTTTCTACTTCTTCTGAGAAGTTCATTTCAGTTGCCCACTTATGGATTGGGTCTTTAAATTTGGGGGGTCTGATTTTTTTGAGTTCTTTATATATTCGAGATGTTAGTCCTTTGTCAGAGGAATAGCTGGCAAAATTTTTTCCCACTCTGTGGAATGTCTCTTTGCTCTGTTGGTAGTTTCTTTTGCTGTGCAAAAACTTTTTAGTAAGATCAGATCCCAGTTGTTGATTCTTTGTGGTATTTCCTGGGCAACTGGGGATTTGTTCATAAAGTCTTTGCCTACACCTATGTTTTCAAGAGTTCTACCTATTCTATCTTCCAAAAGATTTAGTGTTTCTGTTTTGATATTTACATCTTTGATCCACTTTGATTTTAGCTTAGTGCATGGGGAAAGATATGGGTCTAGTTTTAATCTTCAGTATGTGGAGAGCCAGTTTTTCCAGCACCATTTATTAAAGAGGCTATTTTTCTTCCAGTGAGGTTGTTTTGCCCCTTTGTCAAAGATAAGGTGACTAAGAGTGTTTGGACCTATTTCTTCATTTTCTAATCTGTTCCATTGGTCCCAGGGTCTGTTTTTGTGCCAGTACCATGCTGTTTTTATTACAGTAGCTTTTTAGTATAGTTTTAGGTCAGGGATTGCGATGGCCCCTGCTTTGCTCTTCTTGCCTAGAATTGTGTTTGCTATTCTAGGTTTCTTTTAGTTTCAAACGAATTTTAGGATTGTCTTCTCTAATTCTGTGAGGTATGCTATTGCTTGTTTAATTGGGATTGCATTAAATCTGTATAACAATTTTGGGATTATGGCCATTTTCACTATATTGGTTCTTCCTACCTGGGAGCAAGGGATATCTTTCCATTTTCTGATATCTTTTTCAATCTCCTTTTTCAAAGTACTGTAGTTTGCAATGTATAGATCTTTAACTTCTTTCATTAGATTGATTCCTAGATACTTCATTTTTGTGGACACTATTGTGAAAGGTGTTGTTTCCCTAATCTCTCTCTCTGGGAGTCTGTTGTTTGTGTACAGAAATGCTACTGATTTCTGAGTTTTGACTTTGTATCCAGCAACACTGCCGAATTTGGTTATCAAATCTAGAAGTCTTTTGGTGGAGTTTTTCGGGTCTTCTATATAGAGTATCATGTCATCTGTAAATAATGATAATTTAACTTCTTCTTTTCCTATCCTTATTCCTTTTATTTCTTTCTCTTGCCTAATTGTTCTCGCTAATGTTTCCAGAAGTATATTGAATAAAAGTGATGAGCGCGGACATCCTTGTCTTGTTCTGGGTTTTAAAGTGAAAGCTTTTAGTTTTTGACCATTTAGTATGATGTTGGCTGTTGGTTTGTCACAGAAAGCTTTTATCAGATTGAGATAAGACTGTCTATTCCAATTTTCTTCAGGGCTTTTATCATGAATGGGTGTTGGACCTTGTCAAATGCCTTTTCTGCATCTATTGAGATGATCATATGGTTTTTGTCCTTGGCTCTGTTAATATGGTGTATCACGTTCATTGATTCGTGTATGTTGAACCATCCCTGCATCCCTGGAATGAATCCTACTTGGTCATAGTGTATAATCTTCTTGATAATGTGTTGCATTATGTTTGCCAGTATCTCATTGAGGATTTTTGCATCTGTGTTCATCAATGAGATTGGCCTGTAGTTCTCTTTTTTTGTTGGAACCTTCTTTGGCTTTGGTACCAGGGTAATGCTTGCTTCCAGGAATGAATTTGGGAGTATTGCTTCTGTTTCAATTTCATTAAAGAGTTTGAGAATTAGTGGCATTAAATCGTCTCTAAATTTCTTGTAGAATTCAACAGTGAATCTGTCAGGACCTGGGCTTTTCTTTGTTGGTAGGTTTTTAATTACTTCTTCAATTTCAGTGGCTGATACTGGGTTATTTAGAGTTTTTATATCTTCTTGATCCAGTTTTGGTAATTCATATGTATCTAGGAATTTGTCTATTTCTTCTGTATTTTTCGATCTTATTAGAATACAGGTTCTCAAAGTAGGTATTGATGATCTTCTGGATTTCTGCAGGATCTGTTGTGATTTCACCCTTTTCATTCCTAAGTGTATGAATTTGGGTCTTTTCTTTCCTTTTTTTTTTTTTATATACAGTCGGCTAAGGGTTTGTCAATTTTATTTAATTTTTCAAAGAACCAACTCTTTGATTCATTGATTCTTTGTATTGTTTTCTTATTTTCTATTGCATTAATTTCAGCTCTGATCTTTATAATGTTTTCTCTTGTATGAGCTTTGGGTTTGAGTTGCTCTTCTTTTTCTAGAAGCTTGAGGTTCAACATTAGGTTGTTTATTTGAGCTTGCTCTGTTTTTCTGATATGGGTGTTCAATGCTATAAATTTCCCTCATAGGACTGCTTTCATTGAGGCCAGTGAATTTCTGTAAGTTGTATTGGCATTATCATTTGATTCTATAAACTGTCTAATTTCTTCTTTAATTTCATCTGTGACCCACTGATTGTTCAGCAGGGTGCTATTTAATTTCCATGTGTTTATGGAGTTTTTGTGGTTCCTTTTGCAGTTTATTTCCAGTTTCAAGCACTATGGTCTGATAGTATGCATGGGATAATTTCGATTCCTTTGCATTTATTTAAGCATGTTCTATGAGCTAGTATGCGGTCTATTTTGGAGAAAGTCCCATGTGCAGCTGAGAAGAATATGTATTATGATGTTGTGGGGTGGAATATTCTGTATACATCCACTAGGTCCATGTGTTCAAGAGTTTGGTTTAGTTCTGATATTTCCCTGTTCACTTTTTGTCTTGTTGATCTGTCTATTTGTGACAGTGGTGTATTGAAGTCCCCCATTTCAATCGTATTTGTGCTTATTTGGCTTTTCATGTCCATCAATATTTGTTGTATGTAGTTAGGCGCACTGGTATTTGGTGCATATATATTTGTGATTATCATCTCTTCTTCCTGGATTCTTCCCTTTACAAGGATGTAGTGACCTTTTTTGTCTTTCTTAATGAGCCTTGGCTTGAAATCCACTCTGTCTGCAAATAGAATGGCTACCCCTGCTTTTTTCCAGGTTCCTGTCTCATGAAGTATTGTTTTCCATCCTTTGACTTTCAGTCTATGAATTTCTTTTTGAATTAATTATGTTTCTTGTATGCAGCATATTTCTGGGTCTTGCTTCTTGACCCATTCTGCCAGTCTGTTTCTTTTGATTGGTGAGTTAAGACCATTTACATTGATGGTTATAATTGCCACATGTTGACTTACTCTTGTCATATTATTTACCTGTTGTTGGCTCCCTAGTTTTCCCTTCTGTTTAATTACTTGCCTTGCCTGAAGGATTCATTCTGTTGCGATTCCTGGAATTGTAGTCCTCATTTTCTCTTTCCAGAATTTCCTTCAGAATATTTTGGCATGCTGGTTTGGTGGTCACGGATCTCTTCAGGTGTTCTTTGTCGTGGAAGTGTCTTCTACATCAATTTTGAAAGACAGTTTTGCAGGGTATATCAATCTGGGCTGAAAGTTGTTGTCTCTTAGGGCTTGAAATACTTCACTCTAAGCTCTCATTGACTTGAGGGTTTGGGTTGAGAAGTCTGCTGTGATTCTGATGGGCTTTCCTTTATAGGTTATTTGTTTCTTTTCTCTAACAGCTTTCAATATTCTATTCTTGTGTCGAATTTCTGGGATCTTGACTATTATATGGTCTTGGGGTAGATTTTTTTGTTGATCATGGCTAATTGGAGTTCTGTATGCCTCACTTATCTGTATGTCCAGTTCTTTTTACATACTTGGGAAGTCTTCTGCCATTACTTCTGTGAACAGTTTTCTTACGTGATTTGTGCTATCTCCTGCTTTTTCATTGACTGCGATCAATCTTATGTTGTTTTTCTCTCTATCATCTAGCAGCTGTCGTATCGATTTTTCATGGTCCCTTACCATTTTGAAGATCTCTTTCTTTTCTTGATCATTAATCACAATCTTGTCTTCTATATCTGAGATTCTCTCTGCACATTGTTTCATTCTATTGCTAATACTTTGAATGGAATTTTTAATCTCTTGAACATCTGTTTCATGAATTCCATTTCTTTCCTGTGTTGGGCATTTATGGTTTCCATCATTTTCCTAAGCTCTTCTATTTTTTTATCTGTATCTGCTCTCAAGTCACTAATCATGTCTTTCATTTTGGAAATGATTTCTGTTTTGATGTTTTCTAGAGCCTCACTCATCTGTTTTGTTACTTCTGCTGTTATTGCTTCCAAGAGTCTGAGTGGGAAGCTTTCAGATTGTTCCACTTCATTACCCCCTGGGTTTGCTTTTGGTGAGCTGGAGGTATGGGGTTGCATCTTATTTGTGTGTCTTCTCATTTTCTACTTTTTCTTCTTTAGTTTAGTTCCTGGGTTGATGCTTATAAATTACCTATGGCAGGTAGCTTTTTTTGTTAGTTTGGAGAACCTTTTGGAAATGGCTACTTCCTCAGAGATGTCTTACAGGTGTAGCTGGTTTTTATTTTATGAGTCTGTTGCAAGATCTTGCCTTTTCAATTTATTGGGGCTGAGAAGTTTCTATTTGGCTAGCCCCTAGTTCTTTGACTGTGGCCTATAGAGTTATTTGTGACCCTCTGCCAACCTCACTCTTGGCATGCAAGGAAGAAATGAGTAGAAAAATTCGATTACCTTGGCTAAAGTAGTACAATCAGCAACAACAATGACATCAAATACAGTCTAGAAAATAACAAATTGTGATAACTATCGATCTGCCACCTTAAATCATATCAACTAGATTTGTGGTTATATAACAATATCCAAAATAAACTGGAAACTTGTATGCAGTAAATATGCCCTCAATACAGTGATTTTACTTTCAGGGGAGAAAATTCAAAAGAGATTAGGAGGAAAGGATAGAGAAATAGAAGAAGAGAAATAGATGAGAAGCAAGGTTGGAAACCAGAGGGAAATTATACAAACTTTGGGGAACTGGTAATGAAAACAGAAAGGAAGGAGAAAAGGAAGAAGTGAAAACAAAGACAGAACAAAAAAATAACAGCAAAAAACTAGAAAGTCACTTTCCTGTAAAAACAAGAAAAAAAAAAACAAAAAAAAATCAAAAAACCAAGAAAAAGAAGAGCAGAGAGGGAAAAATATTAAAAAAAAGTCCACTTCCAGGTGTGTCTCTGCTCTCACAGGTAGACAGAGTAGACAGGCCCTGGTCCTTGTTGATGAATCCCAGCAGTAGATTTTGTCAGGGTGTTCCCAGCTGGGTTCAGTAGCAAGGCTTCACCAATTCCATTGACGTTCAGCCTGATCACTGGCTGTGGGGTTGAAACCCAGGCTGTTCAGCTGGAGACACACTCTGTGTCTCCCACTGGCTTGGACTCAGTTCCTTGCCAGTTTGAACTTGGCTTTTTCCCCTCCTGCCAACTTGAGTTTGAACTCTGCTCCACTTTGCCCAACCTTGTCCCAGCACCAAAAGATGCTAGCAGCTTTTCTGACTTCTGAGCTCCGCCCCTTTCCAAGATGGCGATCAGCCGATGGCCACCCTCTCCTGGGGTTCATCTGAGATCAGATGAGTCAGGTAACTCACCAGCTGCTGCAGTCTTCAGTGTCCACCGCTCCCTGGAGCTGCAAGGGCTGGGGCTGCGAGGCCGGGCTGTGAGCCAAGGCCGCGAGCCGGGGCTGCGAGCCAGAGCTCTGGGAGAAAGTGCCGTCCGTCCGTCACCTTCTTCTTCTGGGCTGGTCTTTCCTTTTGCTTTCCCTATGGGCATCAGCTCTCACTTCAGATCCCTGCTGGGTCCTGAGAACATGCTCCCCTCCTTCTTTTCCCTAAATTGCCATATTCCAGTGTCTGGACAACAAATCTCGGAGAGGCTGTTACTCTGCTTTTCTCCGCTCCGCCATCTTCCCAGAAGTCTTGACAATTTCTTTGCTACTTTAAGCTTTACTTTTTTAGATTAACCTAATCTTTCTTTTCTGTACTTTTGCATATTGCCAGATAATATAAAATAATTGAGTTAATTGCCTGTGTTATACTTCTTTTTTCCCCCACTACTGGGTATTGAACCCAGGCCTCACACATGCTAGGGAAGCACTCTACCTCTGAGCTACATCATTAGCCTAACATTAAACATTTTGATATTCAATTTTTGCTACCCTCTTAACACTTTAGTCATCTGATTATATTCTTTGATCTTATTTATAAAAGCTCAGCTGAAAAACAATATTTAGAGAATTTGGTAGTCTGGTTGAGATTTGGTGAAAATAAGCTCTGACAAATTATATAACAGTTACAGTTTATTCTGTTTACAGTTCTAAAGATATGTTTACAGTGCACATACTATATAATATCAAGATGAAAGATGGAGAAAATTGATCCACATATTATTTTATTGTATACTTAGAGGCTATGTAAGATTGTTTATGGATTGTCTGTATACCTTGAAGTTTCTTATAAAATCACTTTCATTTGCTAATTTTAATGGAAACTGCAAAGCTGGTAATTCGACTCCACTGACTAGTGTCTATCAACTGGTCTTCCAGTTAGGGTTTTTTTTTTTGTCCCTTTTTCATTATTTATATACTTATGGCAATGTTAGGGTTTGAACTTGGGACCTTGTGCATTTTCGGTAAATGTTCTACCACTAAGTTATGTCCCCAGCCCTCATTTTTTTTTTCCCCAGCCCTCATTTTTTATTTTAATTTTGCTTTAGAAGCAAACCTCTGTGTAGCAGTGAATTGTAAGGGGTAACTGATTCATTGCTGGGTAAAAATATGAAAACTATGAAACAAATACTAGAATACAGAAATTTGGTTATGTCTCAGAATTCAAGGTTACTATACAAAAATCAGTAATATATATTTTTGTATGCTAGCAACACTTTAAAATTAAATACAAAATCAGTTTTATTTACAATATCATCATAGAATACATAAAAGATAAACTCTAAAAATCACAAAATCTGCAGACTGAACATTACAAAGCATTACTCCAAGAAATTAAATAAAACCTAAAAAAATGTAGAAATACAACATATGCAAGGACTGGAAGACTCAGTGTTGTTAGGATCCCAATTCACCCAAAATTAATATATACATTGAATGCCAGCCTAATAAAAATAATGACAAGATTTTCTGTACAAGTAGACAAGTTAATCTTAAATTTATGTAGAAATACAAAGGAACTTAGAGTAGCCAAAATAATCTTGAAAAAGAACCAATCTGAGAGATTCACATTTCCTAATGCAGCCTTCTATAAATGTGCAGTAATCAAGACACTGTGTTTTTACTTTGAAGATTAAACAAACCTATCAGTGGAACACAATTTAGTATGTAGTCACATCCACATACATATGGAATATTGATTTTCATTTAACATACCAAAGCAATTCTGTGAGAAAAGTCTTTTAAACAAACAGTGCTAGAATAAATTGATAAACTATGAAAAACTATAAACCTTGACCTGTACTATACTTCACACATAAAAATTAAAGACACACAAACCAGAACTATAAAACTTTGAGATAAAAATACATGAGAATATCTTTAAAACCTTGTGGTAGGCAGGCAAAGACTTCTTAAAGAGATTACACAACACACACACATATGCACACACAAACAGACCAAAACATTAGATGAAATTAATAAACTACATGTCATTAAAATTTAGAACTATTCACAGTTATAATTTTATCTTCAGTTTTAAGTTCTGTTTTGCAGAACTTGTTATTTTTACTTGTACAATTGCACATGAAATTTGTTGGTAGAATACAGGGTATAACACTGTTTCTTTTTTATTCGTAATATTAGTAATTTGTTATATCTCTTATTGTTGATTTTTCTTGCTCTGTTTATAAATTCTATTAATTTTTTCCAAAGAACCAATATTTTGTCCTTTTCTTTATTGTATGTTTGTTTATTATTTTATTGTTTTCTACTTTTAATTATTAGATCATTGATTTTAAACATTTCTTCCTTTTTAAAACATAAGTAGTTAAGACTGTACATTTATCTATAGGTATTTCTTACAAACTCACAAATTCTGATTTATTAAGCTTTTACTGTTGTTCAGTTCAAAAGAATTTCTAATTTCTTTTTCTTTTACTTATGGATAGTTCTGTTGTTTAATTTCTAAACACTTGAAGATCTTAAAATTTAGTGACATTGATTTCTAGTGTAATTTTATTTTGGAGAATATATTATGTAATATTTCAAGTATAAGAAATTTTAGAGACTTTATGAATCGATATATGATCCATCTTTGTGACTGTTCCATGTGCTATGGGAAGAATGTGTATTTTGAAGTTATCATGGTTAATATTCCATAAGTATCATTTAGGTCAGGTTGATTGATAATGTTGTTGAAATCTTTTGTATCTTTATTGATTTTTTTGTCTAGTTATTCTGTAATTTACTGGGAGAAGTTTTGGCTTTTGCTTCATATCTTTTGAAGCTCTGTTCTTACGTGCTTATTTTAGTATTGTTATATCTTCCTGGTGAATTGACCCTTTTATTGTTGTGAATGCTTCTCTGTATCTCTGGAAAACTCTTATTAAAGTCAGATACTAATATAGCTGCATAAGCTTCTTATGCATACAGTTACCGTGGAATATCTTTTTAAACTTTCGCTTTTAAAGTGCAGTTTCATTATATTTAGATAAGTCTCTTAATAAACCACATTTAGTTGTGTCTCGGTGTTTTAGCCAACCTGATAGTGATCTTTGCTTTTTAATTTGTTTGCTTACTTCCTTTATACTTGGTAAAGTTAGTAGTATGGTTGGGTCTAAATCTACCATTTTGACTTTTCCCTCATTTGTTTCACCTATTTTTTTTCTTCCTCTGGCATTTAAATTTTTTTTCTTGTATTCTTTTGGCTAAGTGAAATATTTTTCAAATTCTATTTAAATTCTTCTATTAAGTCGTCAGCTATATTTCTTTGTATTATTCTTTGGCTGCCTTAGAGATTGTTTTGTTAATCTGTCACAGTCTTCTTAAAGTCATTATTGTGCTACTCAATCTAAAATGGACAACTTTGCAACACATAGTTCCATTTACCATCTTTTGTACTTTATATATTGTGATTTTAAATAAACATACATTGTAAATCTCACTGTATAAATACAGTGCTCTGAAACTTACTTAGTTGTCTTTTAAACGAATTAAGAAAATAAACTTTTGTATTTACCCACACATTTGCTATTTCAATGCTATTCATTTCTCCTTGAAATCTGAGTTTTATCTAAAGTCCTTTTTCTTTATTCTAAGAATTTTCTGTAGTATTTTTTGTGGTATGGGTCTGCTGGTGAGAAATTTTCTCAACTTTTATTTATTGGAACTGTCTGTTTTTTTTCTACATACCCTTATCTGAGTTGACAGTTTTTCTTTATTTCTTAAGGATGTTCTATTGGTTTCAAGCAATGTTATTTCT
>PVJO010030396.1:0-15557 GCA_004026905.1 Hystrix cristata | reverse complement strand
GGCCCTGGGCTCCCTCCTTTTCTCACAGGGACAATGCCATACCCAGCTTCCCCTGGCACTGGTGACTTCCTCCCTGCCTGCCCGTGGCGGGCTGCACAGCCCCCAGGTCCCCAGGTGTGGGACAGCTGGCATTCCTAGTCACTTCCTGGAGAGAGTTAGCTCCCTAAATCCGGGCTGGCTGTGCACCCTTCCAGCGAGGCGCCTTCTCATGCTCTGTGGGAGAGAAGAGGAGGCCATCACTCAGGGAGAAGGGCCTGGGGTTGGCCCTGGAAGACAACCCACGCACCATCCAGCGGGCTCAGCGATGGTAGGATGCGGTGACCCTTCTCACTATGGCTTTGGGAGCTTTCCTTTTCCCCAGGAAAGCTGATTCCTTAACCTATGCCAGTGATGTGAAATTCAACCCAAACACTTTTAAAAATAGGTGACTACCCTCTGGGGACCTGTATGGGCTTCTAACATCTCTGTATGAAACAGCAACAAAAGGAAACTGCACCTTTAGAAAGGAGAGTATCAACTAAATATAATGCCAGAGTCCTATTTAGAATTTTAGGGAGGGCGGGCAGGCCTAATCCTTTATCTAAAATAAACTTTTAGCCATGCCTGGTGGCACACACCTTTAATCCCAGCACCTGGGAGGCTGAGGCAGGAGAACTGCCAAAAGTTTGAAATCAACTTGAGCTACATAGTGAGTTCAAGGTCAGTCTACACTGCATAGTGAGAACTTGTTTCAAAAAACTAAAACAAATAGAAAAATAAAATAAATAAAAATAATCAGTACTTTTAGTACTGATACTGAGCCCAATGTGCATAGAAGCCAATGCTGTGGCACTGGGTTTTGCGGTAAGAAAGAGTTTCATCAAAGGTTGACCAACAAGGGGACTGAAGACAGCTTGGATCTGTCTCCCTGACGAGCACTGAAGAGGATTTGAAGGGCTTTTGGGCGGAGATGGGTCTGATAATGTCTTGGATTGTCATTGGACATAGTGTGTCTCTCAGAGTTTTTGTTAGTTTTGTCCTATGTTGTAATTTCCTGGTCACATATGAAATCAATGGTTAATCAACAACTTGATTACAGTTGGTGTAGCTCCCAGTCCTGAATCTAAGGTTCTGCTGGTCTGAGGCTTTTAGTTACTACCAATTTGGGGTCATTTTAGGTGGGATTTTAAAGTACCTCGGGGGGCCCAATGCTCTGTAAAACATCAACATTTAGAAATTAGAAATTTATATATTTTAAATGCCTAAAACTAGGTGTGGTGGCACACGCCATATCCCAGCACTCAGGAGGCTGAGGCAGGAGGATTGTCACAAACTCAAGGTCATCCTGGGCTACACAGTGAATTCGAGGCCAGCCTGAACTGCATAGTAAGACCCTGTCTCAAAAACCCCAAACCAAAACCAAACCAAATAAATAGTAGCCTAATAGTAGAAGAGATTAGTCCCATGGTGAATTGGCTGTTGCAGAGGGAGGCACAGTAGGGGTTCAGTAGAATCAGAGAAATGAATAGCACAAAGGGCTGGTTGGGCAAAGGCAACCAGGTCGGCTGTTTGTGGGTTGGCAGTTATCAAAGTGAGGGTTCTGCTCTCCCCTGGAGTCTTGAAGACAAAGGCCTTGTTTTTTGTTTTCTGTTTTTTTCAGTGATGAGGATTGATCGCTATCCCCTTTTTAAAATGTTATTTTGAGACAAGGTCCTGTTAAGCCACCCTGGCTGGCCTTGAACTAGCGATGCTCCTGTCTCAGCCTCGGGAGTAGATGTGATTATTAGGCATGCGCCACAGTGCCGGCTGATCTCATATTCTTGGGAGTAGCTCTCCAGTTTTTGAGAGCTGCTTCTAAATTGTCAGAGACACATATTTACAGTTGTTAGCTGCTTTCAGTAAATGCCGGGCAGAAGGTTCTGGCCTATCATGCAAAGGCTCAGTTTCGATACAGTATTAGATGGCACAAAATAGCAAATTTCCAAATTCAGCCTCCAGTCCTTTCGAAGAGCGCCCTCTCCTGGACATCTCGGAGCACCTCTCCTATCTTCTTTTCCTGTGTTGTGTCCCAAGGAGCAGCCCAGCCCGTGTCACCAACCCGAGGAGGCGCTAGGTCCTTCAGACTCTGCACGGGTTGCAGAAACTTACACTTTTCTTGCCATCCTTGAAATCCTCTCAACTTTTCTACTTACTCTGCTAGCGAAAGTTAAATGCGTTGCTATATGACAGGCTGTGCTCTAAGAACTGTGTATAATGTCACACATCACCTAACGTGGAGGGACACATCCCGAGAGATGCGCCTTAGGCAATATCAGCATTGTGTGAATGTTGTAGAGGGAACTTACACAAACTAAGACCACCAGGCCTCACTCGGCAATGCCACCTTCTGGGGACCAGGGTCCCAGCTGCAGTCTGTCAGTGAGCGGGACTTTCCCGTGCAGCACATGAGTGTACTAATGCTTTTTCAAAGGTCTAGCGAGGAGAAGAAACCTCATCTGGTTATGAGTGTTCCACCACCAAGGACCAGGCAGCCCCAGCTGAGCGGCTAGTCCAGATCTTGGTCAGAAAGAGTTCTAAGCTGAAGCTCGGCAGAAAGGCAGGTGGGAAGGGACCCAGAGGAAGGCCAGTGGGGAAACGGACTCCCCAGGGGTAGAACTTCCTGGCACGATCTAACCTAGATAAGTGAGGGCATTAGACTAACAGCAACTTTGCACCCCTGCAAAGCCAGATGTGCGAGCTGCCAAAGTCATAGTTTCATGCAACACTAAAGGCAAGGTGTGAGGGGCCTGGTGGCCGAGGTCAGCCTCTTCTCAGTCCGGTTCCCAGACCAGCACAACAGCAGGCCTACAGCTATTAATGGAAACTCTGTGCTTGGAAGCACAATGTTTTAACCCCATTGTGGCTATGGTGGGCTCCTTCCCAGCTACAAGTGGCTCAGTCACATGTTCTCCAAATGCATCCAGGGCTTGGTCTGGGAAAGGTTTGGGTAGACAAAACCGTCTCCTGCTAGCACTTTTCCAGTGAGCGTTGGGTAACTTGCGTCCTATGGGAATGGGCCAGTAGCCGAGCTTTAACTAGCCCTATTTAGCCAAGTATGTCAGTCTGCTTTTTGGTGCTGGGGCAAAATCCCTGATAGACGCAACTTAAAGGGAGAAAGGTTTATTCTGGCTCAAGGTTTCAGAGGTTTCAGTCCATAGTCAGCTGGCTCCATCTCAGAGACAGCACAGTGGAAGGCCCTAGAGGGGACAGCTGCTCGCCTCACTGGAGCCAGGAAGCAGTGAGAGCAGGAAAGAGAGAGAGAGGAAGGGCTGGGGACAGGACATACCCCTCAGGGGCTGCAGCCCAGTGAGCCGCTTCCTCCACCTGGGCTGCTCCTCCTGAGAGCCTGTTTAGCTCTGAACTCATCAATGAACTAAGCCATCGGTGAGGCACCCTCACTGCCCAGTCACTTCTCTAGGTCTCACTGCTGCGTGGGGTTCAAGCCCTCCATCCATGAGTCTTTAGAGGGTACTTCATATTTAAAGCACAACAGCAAGAATCTGACTTTGAAGGGAATTAGTAAAAATTAGGCTGGGTAGAGTTAGAAGAAAGCAGAATGCTGTGTAACCCAGAATTTGTTTTATCTGCCCATGGTCTGTGCAGGGACTGGTCCCAAGAGCCTCAGGGGCCTCCTGAAGGACAAAGCGGTGACTTCCGGTTCCCCTGAGAGCTGCATGATTTTCTCCTGTGGCTTCTCCAGCTGGCTCCTCCTGGCCCTCCGCGTGGGCCTGCTCCCTGCTTCATTCCCCTCGTGCCAACCAGTCTCATCTTCTAATCTGCCGCTTGACGTGTTCTCCAGAGAGAGAGCATTAGGGCCGCCAGGGACCTTATTGGGCATGGCCAACCATTAGAACAAGACCAGGCCATGACCTGCATACACGGTCAGATGTGAGGGAGCAGGCTCAGTCACAGTCCTGCTTTCCCTTCAGCCTCACTCAGTAGCCTCACAGCCGGTCACCGCACTCTACATTCTCACCCCGGGACACACATGGGCCCTTAGAGAACAGCATCCCACTGTGTCCCCGTGCCTCGCACTCCCAGGGTCTTTCAGGGCCTCCGTGACTGTTATGTCCTGGGGTCAACCTTTGAACAGCTGGCCCTGTCCCAAAAGCTGTGCGAGGCAGTCAGAGCCAGTCTTCCTGGGTCCTGAAGATACTGGGGAAATGTAACTAGAAACAAGATCTCTGGGGCCAATTCAATCTCCAGCACCAGCCAAAACCAAACAAAACTCCAGCCCACACCTGCACCAGACCTGCGCCAGACCTGCGCCAGGCCCTGCTAGTTGGTTTCTACTCTTCCGAGGCACAGCTGTTCTCCCAAAATAAGGGACAGCTACACAGTGGGGAAGGGGTAGGATGAAGACCAAGGAGATACCTATAATGTTCACTAAAAATGCTAAATGCTTTAAGAGACGGCAGCCTATGAAAAGAGCTAAGTCAGAGGCAGAAGGAGGCAGGAAAAATTCCTTCTAACTAGGAGTAAGAACACATCTGGGAAGATCTGAGCTTGGGTTGGAACTTCCAAGACAGCCATAGAGATCCACTACCAAAAGATTTTTAGACAACATGAACAAAATTTAAGAAAGAAAGGGTATTAAATGGAAGAATAAAAAGTAGAATAATGTAATCGGAGAGGAGAGGGTGGGTGTAAGTGTAGACAGGTGAGCAGGCTAGACTTGGGAGGCTTGGAATACTAGTCCACTATGACTTTGCTATAGTTTGAACTGACAAGGACCAAGTCTGTTTTATTTTCCATTACAAATCCAGTGCACAGTGTGATGCGTAACATCGATATCTGTTGACTGAATGTCTACTGTGTGCCAGGCAGAGTACTAGGAACAAGACGGGCATGATCCTCCTCTTCTGTTCTCTGTAGAAATCCTACCTCCTCCATGCATGCCTGTCATCTGAGCTACCCAGGAGGCCTAGGAAGGAGGAGTGCAAACTTGAGGCCACCCTGGGCAAACTAGTGAGACCTGGTCTCGAAATAAAAAAGTTCTGGGGATGTAGCTCAGTGGTAGAGCACTTGTCCAGTCTCTAGTACTACGAAAGCAAAGCAAAACAAAACAAAAACAAGCCTATCATCCTAGCTCCTCGAAATAATAAAACTTGAATTTGTTATCAGACTAGTATAGAAGATAATAAAAACATAAAGATGATCTGTCCAGCTTTCTCTGATTCTTACCCTAACCCTAAATAACTATGAAGTAGGAAGAACGGATATTCACAGCTGGAAATATTGCTACTCAGTAGTTCTTGGAGGACTCTTAATTGTTGGTACTGTGCCGAGCTCCATCTTCCTAGTCTCATTGAATCCTCTCGATTACCCTGTTGGTAAATACTACTATTTCTTGCATTTTCAGAGCAGGTAATTAATGGAGTTTAAGAAAAAAGCTTAAGTCACAATGCCCAGGAGCGCATTTGTCAGATGGCAGAATGAAGATGCACCTCAGGAGGGACTAGATCAGGCCAGGGGCCTTGGCTACACCGTGTGGAGCTACCATTCCCAGAGAGTGTGAAGATGAGGAGATGCTGCTAAATGACTAAAACATCATCCCACCAGACAAACGTAATTTAACGACTGCGATACTTCCGAGGCAGAGAATGCTTTGTTACTTCTCCTGGAAACAACTCTTGCATGTAAGTCGGGACCACTCAGAAGTACAAGTGCATTTCGCGAAGCCGAAACGCATCTTCCCGCGGGCGGTATCCGCGCGAGCGTCTGCCCGCCAGGCCAGCCGGGTGGTGACTTCTCCGCCCGGAAAGCGGCCGAAGCGGAATTCGCGGGCGCGAGGGCTGAGCCGGCCGGAGCCCAGCGGCCGCGCGGAGGGCGCAGGCGGGTGGGAAGGGCGCCCCGGGCTGCCGGCGACCTCGCCCCTCCACCGCGCTTCCTTTCTTCTCTGCGCTAAACTGGGTTTGGTTTTGAAGCCGGCGATTAGAAAGGCCGGCCCGGCGTACGGTGAAATCTTCCCCGGAGAGCGAAACGCGCGAGCGCCGGGCGGCTCCTTCCCCTCCGCAGGCCGGCGGGGCACTCGCGCCTCCGGGCGCGCGGTCTCCAGGCGACGCGGACGCCACCCGGGCCGGCAGGGGGCGAGCGGCCGGGAGAGCGCGCGCGGGCCGCGGGGTGGCGGGCGGGTGCTGCGCGAGGGTGCAGCGCGGGGAGCGCGCCCGCGCTGGGCCGACTTCTTCAGTCCTCGCGTCCCCACCGTCCGGGACAGGGCAGGGCGGCCGCGATCGCCCGGTCCCCTCGGTCTGGAGATTCGGACGCCGCCGGGGCCGGAATGCGGAAGGCGCGGGGAAGCCGTGCTCGGCCCTTCCTCGTCTGTGCTTCGGCACCTAGCCGCGCCCCCGGCTCGCGCTGCTGAACCGGGAAGGGGGACGCTGAACGCCGTCCGCTCGGCGGGTGGGCTGTGAGGAGCGCGGAGGGAGCAAAGAAGTAAAAGAAAGTGCAGGGCCACAGCGCGGACGGAGGTCTAGCCGGCTTCCTAACGAGGCTCAGAGGAGCGGAGCGCGGGTCCGCGCGGGAGGCTCAGCCTGGCGGGCGCCGCGGGGGGCCGCTGCCGGGGGCGGGTCGGTCTGTTCTTTGGCTCGGTCCTGCTTTCTAACCCCGGAGGCGTCCTCCCGGCTTGAGGGGCAGTGCGGTCCCACGAGGAGAAAGCACAAAGCTTGGTTTCAGTGAGTGAACTGGCCAAGGGCCCAGGAATTTGTCGTCGGTCCCCGTGGTGGCTCCTGACTGTGGCAGTCGCATGCACTGTATACATGTGAGCAATCAAGGACTCTGGGAACTTTTGTTTTTCTCTCACATTCTCCCACATTTGTTTTGAAACAATTGTAGACTCACAAGAAGTTGCAAAAATAGTCCAGCGATCCCATAACCCTTCCAATTGGTACCATTTTATATTACGATAGTCTGTTACCCAACCAGAAAATCGACATTGAGGTAATCAGATTACAGACTCGTGGATTTCATCAGCTGTTAATTGCAGCCCTGTAGGTTTACAGAGAGTTCTGTAAAATTTCATCATCTGTCTGCTTCAGGAGGCAGAATTGCTGCCTCAACACAAGGGAACCACCCGTTCCCACTCACAAACCTGTTCTCCATTTCTATAATTTATTTTAAGAATGTGCGCTAACTCGGATAATGTAGCGTATAGCCCTCTGTTTCTTTTTCACTCACCGTGTTCTTGAGATCCGTCCAGCTTGTATCATCCTTGCTCATTTTTGTTGCCAGGTAGTGTTCTGTGGTGTCCTGTGGGTATCCTGCAGTTTGTTTATCTACTCACCTGTTGACAGTCCTGCAGTTTGTTTATCTACTCACCTGTTGACATTCAGGTATAGTTTTTCACTATTACATATAAAGCTGCTATGGACCTGTGTGTACAGGTTTTTGTAGAATGCAAGTTTCATAATTCTTAGAACTATCCAAGATATTATATACTAGTGTCTGTGAAAGAGTAGACATCTAGAAAAATGTTTTCTGTTTTATTTTGTGAATCAAGCAAGATTATTTATGAACATACCGGAATGTGGAGAGCAGTGTGGGGTTGAGGAAAGCCCTCTGCTGAACTCGCCTCTCGAAACTCAAGGATAAGAGATTTACAGGGACGTTCAGCTGTGCCCATGGACTGATCCTTTCAGGGTTTCTGCCAGTCCTAATGTTCTCTGAGGCTTGAGCTCTCTGCCACACCCCCTGCTGCCATTTGGCCCCACTTTGAGTTGTAGGGCTGTGCTCAAACAAAAACATTTGTTATCTGATTTGATTTGTTACTTGATTGCGGGTCTTGTTCTGCTTCTTGATGTCTTGAATTAAGCAGGTCACCCAATAGGAGCGGCGAGGTCAAAGATTTGTTTGAAATTGAAAGTGCGCTTCTTAGGGTGGGTGCCGGCTGGTGAGAAGAGCTCCTGCCCCCACCGGGCTCGGTGCTGAAGTTTTAAGCATTAAGGTTGGGACGGGATTGAAGGGTTGGTCTGAAGTTTTGCCCCTGCTGGTGAGCAGTTTGGGTCTGCCCCTCTGTTGGGTGGTGGAGTTTTTGATCTTTTATGGCCCTTGGAGAACCATCATGGCATCCAAAGCCCAAGGGGTGTGGGGGAGGTCAGGAGTCAAAATTGCACAGTCAGTGACGGTAATTAGGGCTGTGCTGGCCGAGGATTGCGGAAGACCATTGGGCAGCGTGCTTGGAGACCTAATGTATGTAAGCTAAGATGTCTGATTACTTCCTCACACTGTATTTTTGGGGGGATGGTTTGAGACAGGGTCTTCCTGTGTAGCCCAGGCTGACCTTGAACTTGCAGCAGTCCTCCTGCCTCAGCCTCCCAAGTGCTGCACCAGCAAGCCTGGCTCCCGTTGTATTTAGACCTGGATATCTTGGTCCTGAGCTAATGTTTAACTCAGAAGGTGGATCTAGTGAGGAAAGTGGGCTCCAAGGTGGGACCCCTTTTCTTTCTCCAGCCGTTTCCTTAGTACCTTCTGTCTCAGATTTAGGAAGTACTTGGATGTTTAAGTTAGTTGTAAAAGTTGAAAGTACCTAATGTGAAGAAACCTAATAATAAGGAGGATTACTTGCTAATAGGGTCATGCTGAATGGGCCATCTCAAGATTAGATGTAATATCAACATCCATCATTAGCTATTTGAGCGTGGTTTATTAAAGAGGTGACTTTAATTATTAAAAAGGTGACTTTACCAAAAGTTCTCTAACAACTTTTGGTAAAGTCACCTTTTTGTGTCCTTTTATCTAGATTTTCAGAGTAGAACTGGGTTAAGCCCTGCCACAGTACTGACATGGTATGTTGCATCTGAGAGATAGAATGCAGGTTCTTGTGTACAGGGAGCAAAGAAATGCAAGTGTCCTCTCAATGGTGAAAGAAAAAGCAGCAACATTTAGTAAAGATAATAGGAAGCTGTGCTCAGGGCAGGCTTGTGCCAACAGAAACAGAAAGGTGGCACAAACAGAAAAAGTGGAGCAAGGACAGCAGGGGAATAGGAAAAAGGTTAAGATAAATCAATCTTTTGGATTTTAAAAGACGTGTACCCCACCCTCGGTGCCTCTCATTAGATCTCTGGGTAAGATGGACAGAAATGATTGACTGGGTGCTGTCATCTCAGGCGCTCTGCTATGGCTTGTGTCTAGATGACCCCCCAAAGCCTCAGGCAGTCATAGGTGAGGCTTTTTCAAAGGTGGCTTGATCTAGAGTGTGTGGTGCTGGGATTAAGGGTGTGTGATTACTAAATTAGTCCACTGATATTTTGGCATAGTTCTGGGTATGAGTAGTGGGTATCCTAGACAGACTATAAAGGGACAGAAAGAAGCTGCTATTGCCACTTGTTGCTTGTTGCTTGTTGCTTGTTGCTTGCTGCCTTCTGCCTGCCCTGCTTTGCCATGGACTGTTTCTTCTCTGCCATGCCACCCGGCCTTGGAGCCAGCCGACCATGGACTGAAACCTCTACAAATTGTGAGCTAAATAAACCTTTCCTCTTTTAACTTTGGGTTTCAGGTATATTTCTCAACAATGAGAAAAGTAACTAAGACAGGCTCCTAGTACACGTGATTGTCCCAGAGTTTGCTCTGTTTTAAACACATACACAAGATGTGGTCCCTATGTGTGAACCTTTAAGGAGTTTTGAGATGTAACACGTGTGCTGTGGCCTGGAGCTTTAGAGATTTCCTGGGTCTTTGTTACCATTTTTGCTCTCTTAGGACCATGGAAGGAGGAGTGGTCCTGGGGTGTTGCCCAAATTCAGGTGGGTGGCAGGCGAGTGGTCTCTCAGCCCTGATTGTACTTGTAGTGGTACTGAAAACAGATTTTTTTGTTGCTATGAATAGAACAGGGATTGGGTTTTGGTGTGAAAAGCCATAATATATAAAAGAGTCTTAAAGTTAGAAGAGGCTTCAGGGAATAACACCAGCGCTGTAGAAACACCTGAGTGAGGCACCATGATATGTTTGGGTCATCGGGCTTGAGTTCCAGGACCTGGCATTGGCAATGGCTAGTTGTGTCAGGTTCTTTGGAAACTGGTCTCATTTTCCTTCCAGGTGTCCACCTGTTGCTTCCTTTCATCTTCATGGCCTGGATACTCAAGGTAGTCAGGGCGAGGTGAGTGAGGAAGTGGAGTGAAGCAGGCTACCTGGAAGGCAGTAGGTGAGGTGAAGACTAAGGGTTAGAGTGTAGGACTTGTGTAGTGAAAAGCTATTATAGCAAGTGTGTCTCCATGGAAAGGTGGACCCAGGCTTCCTAGATCTTGGGAACTCTCCTGATTTTTCAACAGGAGCTGGTGCCGCAGATTATTTGTGTGAATTTTGTTACCATGTCAGGAGCCGGGCCACCTTACCTGGGCTAAAATCCCAGCTCTACCACTTCTTAGCCGTGTGGCCTTTGATGAGTGTGTGTTTTGTTTTCACTTTTTTGTGCTTCGATTTTTGTAGTTGTACCTGCTTCATAGGGTGATGACAGGATTTAAATACGCTGATGGTGTAAAGCACTTAGAACAGTGCCTGTCATGGGGCAGTTCCTGACTTGCGTTAACTAGTACAATTCTCAGTAGAACACGGGCAGGGCCAAGTGCCAGTTTCGTGTGCCTGGCGTAGACCGTGGGCTGCCACTGTGCGTCCTTTGTCCTCCTGGGTTTAGGGAGGAACCAAGCTCCCCAGGGACGATCCAAAGGCCCATCTTGTTCAGCTAGTTAGGGACCAAGCTGTGACTGGGACCCAGGTTCTTCCACTTTGCTGCACTGGGTCACTTTTAGTGAAAAGAGGGGTCCCTCGGAGGGCAGACAACTTGAATGTGCTTCAGAGAATGGGTCAAAAGAAGTGTGGGTACAGTAGCTGGAATCATGGCTTCGATATACATATGGATATGTTACAGTGGAACGGGCCAATAATAGTCCAGGTTCTTACATGTGCCAAGGAAAGAATCGCCAAGCGCACAGCCGGTAGCACATAGCAAGCACCTTCGTTTATTGAAGATCATGGGAAGTTGTGCCCAGGGCTAGTCTGTGCCACCACAAGCTAGGGCACAGATGGAAAAAGGCACAGGACTGACAGACTGCGCACAGGTCAGCGCACGCAGAAGTAGCACTGGCAGCAAAAAGGTCTGGATGAATCAGGCTTTTGCAGTTTAAAAGCCAGGCACCTCGGCTTTAGGTGCCTCCCACTGAATCTCTAGGTGTGATTGACAGGAATGATTGACAGGGTGCCGAGTCGTCTTAGGGGCTCTCAGTGCCCATGCCTGCCCCACAGGTCACCCTCATCTTGATTTTATTTATGATATGTAGCACGTATTTATCAACCTGTAAGGAGGTGGGAGTGGGGCGAAGGTGCCCAAAGGCTGCCCTAGGACAGCCAGCCTGCTTGGGCTCTTGCCTAGAGCATCAGGGATGTCTTGCGCTTGTGTTATTTATTTTCTGCCTCTCTTAGGACAGTGGAAGCAGGAATAACTGTAGGGTGCTGTTTAGAATTAAATGGAGGGAAAGGCGTGACCCCCTCTGTTCCACTGCATCTAACTGTACTAGATGAATCTTCAAAATACAGTGACATGGCTGAGTACTTCTTTAAATATAGTGCTTGGTGTCTTAGTCACTTTCCTCATCTGCAGCTTAAAGGAAGAGAGGTTTGTTTCAGCTTCTTGTTTTCAGTCCATAGTCTGCTGGCTTGGAGACAGAAATGGCACGGTGGAAGGGGCTGGGCGGGGCACAGCTGCTCACCCCAATGTGGCCAGGAAGCAGAGTGGGGAGACCCGGGGAGGGAGATGCACCCTTCCAGGCCACACCTGCAGTGCCACGACTCTTTAGGCCAGACCTAACTGGACACTCAGCTGCCAGTATAGCACCCCTATGATTGCAATCCACTTACCTCCCTCCTGAAAGCCCGCCTCTGATTGCATGAGAGTTTGGGGCGTCATTCTTGAGTCAAAGTATAACTCTTGGCAAACAAGTAAGAATCATAAATCTACCATTTATGCAAATTAAGAATACATGCACATAAAGGGATAATTCAGATGTGTCAAGGATGACAAAGACAAAGGACACAATCCACATTTGTGAGCTTGGTTTCGCCTACATAAGGGACACAATGGGAGTGGGACGTGGGGACAAAATAGAATAAAGAAAGCAGGAGCAAGCCAGAGCTACCATGCCATGAACGAGGGTGTGATTAACTTGGCCTTCCCCTGTGAGCCCCTCTTCTCATACCTTCTCCCTGAGATGGTGGCAGCCGGCCTCCTCATACCCACGTCTCCAACACAGTCCTATTTGTTGCGTCCAGGAGTGTACACCGTACCACTCCTCCAAGGCCAACTGGGATCATAAACTGAGCACCAGTGATAATTAAAGGAAGGGGCAGAGTTTGAAAGGGAAGACACTCTTATCTGTAAGGAGGAAAAAAATGGGAGACAAGAAGCTGCCCTGTGGGAGGTGAGGGATGCCCATGGGTCCTTTGTCTTCAGCCTCTTTTATCAGGTGATAAATGCCCCTCTCTCCCAGGTCAATACCTGGAACTCGTCACAACCTGATTGACTCCCTGGACTGTCACAGATGGATCCCAGGCCACAAGACTCTAACCCGGGCACCATTGTCTACATGCACATTCCTAGGTGGGCTTTGTTTGTTTTTCTCTTGCCCTGCTTGTCCTTGTCAGGGCCTCATCTCTAGGCTTTATAGGGGGAAGTTAGGAGGAGCCTTGTCAGGGCCTTATCTTTAGGCTTTATAGGGGGAGGTTAGGAGGAGCCTTGCATACAAGGTCGCTTGGAGTTAGTGATTAAGGGGGTGCATGTGCAGTAATATAGTAACCCTAGAGTAAGGATAGATAGATAGGTAGATATAGATGCATAGGTGTGTGTATTTTTATATACTAAGTAAGAGTTTTCTTTTAAGTGGCTGGCGCTTGCCTCCTTTGCATTTTACTGGCGGCAGGGTGGGGTTAAGGCTCTCCTGCTTCTCCTCTTAATTGCCCCTTCCAGCAGAGTTCTAACTCTTTTCAGTCGGGACTTGCCAGAAAGCCTACTGGGTCCTTATTTTGTCCTTTCCCTGCTTATGGACCCCTTTCCCCTATGCATTGTCTTCCAGGTGCAGAGAGACTCTGCCCCCCTCACGGTCCCTGGGGCCCAGCTCCCTGCGCAGCAGGCGCTGGGTGTTCCTGAGAGAGGGGCGAGGAGTTCTCCCTGCTCAGGGTGCCCAGGGGACCTTTCTGCCCTGGATTCACCGCAGAGCCCCTGGGCCTGCCTCTAAGAAGAGCCAGAGCGAGGTGCCCAAGGAAGCAGCCCCACTATGCAAGCTGGAGCAGGTGGGGGCCCTCCTGGCTGCACACCCCCACCTGGAGGGAGCCCTGCCTGCAGAGGTGACTATCCTGTCTGTGGTGGAGCTTCATGGGGCCATGTTTATCAGGAGAAGAAACAGATGTCTCCCCCAGGGCAAGGGGCAACATTTGCCTCCTGGGAAGTTGCTGGGCTTACAAAGGTACAGCAAGCTGGGTGCGCTGGTGCATCCCTGTAATCCCAGCACTCAGGAGGCTGAGGCAGGAGGATTGCCATGAGTTTGAGGCCAGCCTGGGGTGCATAGTGAGACCCTAACTCAAGAAACAACAAAAAACAAACACAAAAACTGACCCAAACCAAACCAAACAAGCAAAAGCTGCAGGAAACCAAGAATTTCAGCATTTCCCTGCTGCTTTGGGGTGTGACTTTCATTTGGGGGGCTAGAAGCAATAGTAGGTCTTATTTCAGTCCCTTTAGCCCAGGGTAAAGCAGGGGCCCTAAGAAGTCACTGGCAGATGATGGGACACACAAGACCGCCTGTCAGGGCCAGGCCTGGGCACCAGTCCTTTCACGTTGCCAAGGTCCCAGTCTGCTTCCACGTGCAGCTCTGTAATCCCTAGCAGGTGTTACTTGTCCTTGTGTCCCCAAATGCTGCCAGGTCTGTCTTCCAAACAAAAAGAAAGAAGGGGCAAAAATGAATGGCACACGCCAGCTGGCTGGGCTTTAATTAGGCGAAGCATGGCTTTCCCAGGAACATGCCCTTCATTTGATCACTGCTGCCGCTAGGGAGTTGGGAAACTGAGCTTCTTAGTTGAGCGCTGTGACCTTGAACAAAACCCAGTCTCCGCTGGATTTAGAAGAGCACGGCACATGGAGAGGGCAGGAATTGGCACTGCCTTCCCCATGCCGTGCACCGGAAGACAATTCCCAGCCGCGACTCCTCTGCGCCAAGCCCCTTCACACTCGGTGAAGCCCCCCAGGCTCCGGGGTGTCCGGGTCACTTCCTGCAGGACAGGACAGCACTTCCCTTCCACTCTTGTCCTCTGGCCCTCCTCGTCTTTGTTTCTCCTCCTAGCACCTGCCACCACTGGGGGCCTCAGGAGAAGGAATCTCCCTGAGAGTCGGGACTGTATCTGTGCCTGTGATGGGATATCACCAAGCCTGGTGTATGTAGACTCTCAAAATAACATTTTGCAGAGTGAATGAATAAGTGACGCATGCTGAGGAGCCTATAGAAAGCCAGCTGAAAGTGGTGATCAGTTAGTTACCTCCTGGTAACCTCTTTTCTGCAGGTCAGAGTTGGAGTCCATGACAAAGATGGTTCCCACACGCCTCACAGGGAGCGGGGCGTGACACAGGCTTGTGGCTCTTATTTCCACAGCTGACCTCCCTGGCTAGGAGTGTTGGCTTCTTTTTGAGGCAGAACTTCTCTGCTGGGTGCAGAAAGGACCACCTGCTGATCAAGATGTGAATTCCACCCACTTGACCGTATGACCCCTGCAGCATCCCATAGCCTGATTTCCATGGGCGCATCTTGATTGTGAGCCTCTTCTGAGCCGGCCCTGGTGGCTGTGACTGGCCTGGTCTGCAGGGAGCAAGGGTCAGGCCAGGCCAGTGCAGATCGGGGAAGGGAGAGGTTCTCCAGAGAAAAGTCCAGATAGAGTTATTTGTGGGAGGAAGGATGGTTGCTGGGCAGTCAGATGCCAGAGTCCTAGAGGGGACTTTCCTCAAGCAGGGTCGTTGGGGGCCGGGTTAGCAGCCGCAGAGGCAGGCTCATCTCCTGGAGCTGGGACGGCAGCACAAAGCCTGTACACTGTCCCCGTTCCAGTGGCGGGCGGGTCCTGCAGCACCCAGCACGGACAGTGCAGAACTTGGCGCATGACCTTGGCTGGCCAAAGAGGAGAAACAAGGGACAAGCTGGTTGTCTGGTTGTAGAATGGGGGCCCCTCTTCCAGCGTGCTTGTTCCTCCTTTTTAAAGCCATTTCCTATTTGTAGCTCTTATTGAAGGTGCTGGAAGTGCTGGATCCTGAGAGGAAGCTGGAGGACACTTGGCCTTATTGTCAGGACAGCTGGAGAAGAGCGGAGGAACCTGTGAGGCTTTTAAAGAGACGCCCCACAGGAGTGCGTCGGGGACTGTGAGTGTTGCTTTTAGCCCCCAGCTCATGGCTATCACCTGATGAAAAGGTCTAAGGATTAGAATTTTTATTTTTTTAGAGATTGTTTTGTTTTAAGTTACGTAGTCCAGGCTGGCTTCGAATTTGTGATCCTCCTGTCTCAGCCTCCTGAATGCCA
>PVJO010030395.1:0-15567 GCA_004026905.1 Hystrix cristata | reverse complement strand
TTTCCTAAATCTCCATGATCGAGAGTTCTCTGTGATTGACAGGTCATGTCCATTTGTCCAGCCACTTTGCTAGGCCCTAATCTCTTGCATCATTTCCCCCCAAGAGACATAAATCCCCATAATTCTTTATGGGCTGCTGAAGGTGTGGGGATCTCTTTCTATGACTACTTCTGGCTGAAAGGGGCTCTAGGCCCTTCCAACTGGGGATTACATGCTTTTTACTACATTGGGAAGTTCTGGCTTACTGGCTGTGTTGGAAAAATCAACCTGTCAGAAGAGAGTGAAGAAAGGTTTAGTGAACTATTGAGCTGAGGAAGCTTGGTGAATCTGTCAGGAGAGTCATGGACTATAGTCTAGATCACCATCTGAAGGCTTCGATAGATAGCTTCACTATTAATTTGGAAATGTAGAGCCCAAACATGAGAAGAAGTGGATCAGAACATTTTCCAGTCTATCTTAAAAGGAGGACTATGACACATCCAACAATTAGAGCCATTAACTATTATTTCCGTGTTTCTTGTAGAGAAGAAAACATGACAAAGAGGAATATTGGATAAAGTACCAAAAGCCTGAGAGCTGCAGGCCTAGTAAGATTACTCACATTATGGACAAGAGTTTCTTACAGGAATTAAACTGTGGTGGATTTAGATCATTAGTAACTCCATTTATTTGTATCCAGAGCAGAGCTGAAGATTTGCTTCCTGGAGAGGAGCCTTAGAGCTTCCACGTGTTCAAAGGAGCAGCTTCCTTAACAAAGGAAGTGGTCTGAGCTCATCAACATTATTGTGGGCACTTTGCAGACCTGTTGGGTTGTCACTTCTAGTCTTCCTACTGTGAAAATTTGAATGACCATTTCCCATGTAGGATTTTTGTAGCTTGTCACTCTGTCCCTTTTAATCAGTTTGCTTTCTAGTTTTCTGGTTTTAATAGTTCCTTAGGAATTGAGAATATGGCTAGGATCTTGAGGAGCTGTAAGGTTGACCTTCCCAATCAGTCTTTTAATTTCCCAAAGAGACTTTAGACTTGTCCCTTTGGTGTCCCTTGCAATGAATGACAATGACCTACCTGGGAAGATAGACTATCTCTAATTTTCTTAGTAAATCTCTTTGTAGTAAGGGAATAGGGCACTATGAGACAATTAAGCTCTGACCAGGGCTCTCCTCAATCTCAATTATGGCAATAGATCTGGAAGAGGATTTTTAAAGGAGGAATCCAAAACCATAATTGAATTTTTTTATGCTTGATATTTAGGGTCACTTGTGGTTTTTCAGAGGAGATGGAGAAATTCGTGGTCAGGGGAATTATGGATTGCCCCAGGCCCCTTCAGTCCTCTTTATCAGAGTGGGACATGATGATTGTGGCTGGCCCAGCCCTTTCGCGGGAGTGGGAGAATCAATTTTCCAGTGCCATGAGTCAGGTGCATTGGCTGCCTGACACACAGAGCAGGGTCTGAGTGGTGGCTTAGTACAGTCATGTGGGCAGTGTTCAATCTTCTTGCATTTAAAGCAGGAACCCCTTTCTTGATTGTCCTTGGTTCTCCCTTAGATGACTTGTGTGTACTTAAAGCATTGTTGTTGCAACAGTTCCAATTTTGTCCTTTCATCCTCATCTAGATCCTGAATGTTGAACACAGAAAATGCTATGTCTGGGAATTGGGTCACAGGAGTCTGGGGCCTATTTGCAGACCTACCAGGATCTTATGAAAATATTGGGTTTCTCTGGGGTGCGAGCCTCTAGAACCAGGTGGGAGAGATCACCTCTCCCTTTGAAACAGGTGGGTATCTGAGGACGGCATCATCAATGACAGGAACTTTCTCTCCCTTAGAGGCCTCTTTAAGCAGCATAGTCCTTGGGTCTTTCCAGAGATAAAGAGCCATAAAGACTTGAACATAATGGATTTTACACTATCTTCTATGACTTTGACAGAAATGATCTGATTGAAAAAGAGTACCAATTTAAATGGCTACTCTGTACCCATCTATCTTCATTTCCTAGTTCATCCTGGACCCAAACCATATTGCCATAGTAAATAAGTTGTTCTTTTTTCAGGTCGTCAAATTATTCCCAGTTTTGAAGGATATGGCCTAATGGTGAGGTTGCAGAGATTTCCCATGGTGTGTCCTGGGGCCTATGGAGGGTGAAGACTAGGTCTGATATCCTTAAAGCGGCTTCCCATGCAGAATTAGGCGGATCAGTCGAGCTCACAAAGTGTCCCTTTGAGACTCAAGTAAGGCAGTACCTCAGTTCACAAACTTACTTCTTTCCATGACTCTGGTCACAAAACAATTGGATGAGAATCGAATTAAATTTCCCTGTAAGGTCAACATTGAACCTAACCATTGAATTTGATTTGGTTCCTGTCCAATTTGGTTTGTGAACAGAATTGTAGAAAGAACTTCATGAATAGAGGTACCACTGTACTACTAGGTAGATACCTCTGCCTAAATTGGTGGTGCTGGGGCCTTCTTAATTTTTTTTCCTCGGTCTCTCCAGACTGTGTTCCACTGACTCTCTACAGAGAAGGGTGAAGCTCCCCATGAAGTCCCTTAGAAATAGTAAACTCCTAAAAGATCAGGGTGTCAGGGTGGAGTCCCCCTCCCCCAGGGGATCCCTTAACAAACTAAGAAATCCTATATATTTATCCTGCTAATGATGAAGTACTTTGTTTAAGGCAGCAGAAGTAGAAACTGCCCCCCTCCCTTTGCATTGAACAGGAAGAAAAAAAAAACCTTAAAAAGTTTTAAGTGCAAAGTATAGTCACCGGTGGTTGAGTAAATCTTCGCTATTTCTTTGTTCTGTTCATGCCCCCAGACACATTTTAAAGTTACCTGATGTTATGGTTCGTATCTAGATGTCCCCCCAAAGCCTCATGTGGTAAGAGGTAGCTGGATCTAGAGTGTGTGATTATTAAATTAGTCCACTGATTGCTTTGGCATGGTTCTGCTGGGTTCAAGGATGTGACACTAGGATTAAGAGTATTAGGATTAAGGGTGGGCCTACTGCCCAACCTAAAGACAGGCAGCCTGGATAAGATATAGGATACAGGAAGAAGCTGGTTCCCTCCCACCTTGCTTGCATTCCTTGCTTACCTGGCTGCCTTCTGCCTGTCTGCCATGCCGCCCTGCCTCGGACCCAGCTGACTGTGGACTGAAACCTCTACAAACTGTGAGCCAAATAAACCTTTCTTCCCCTAACTTTGGGTGTCTGGTATTTTGTCCCAGCAACGAGAGAAACCTAACTAAGACATCTGAGTTTCTGAAACAAGGAGAGGATCTAACCTGAGTTTCACATGTTCACTAAAATCAGAGGTTTTAGTTCCTGTCATCTATATCTACATCTACATCTATATCTATGTCTATATCTATGTTTATATCTATATCTATGTACCTATCTTCTGTCTTTAGCTGAAGAGGCTTTCTGGCAGCCTCCAACCCCTGTGACCATGGAGGACCCAGTTGCAAGCATTACCCCTCCACACATACACACACACACACACACACACACACACACCCCACAGGCATCCAGGCAGAGCATAGAGGGAACGAGGAGACGAGGCAGAAAGAAGCAGGTCAAGGGGAATGGGCCAGAAGTGTCAGGGCTGTCTGTCACCAAATGGCAGAAAGTGGTAAGACAGAATGGGAGAAGGACTGGAGCCCCAAGGCCCAGAGAGCCCCCCACCTGGGTGGATCTCAGCAGGCAGATAGGAAGACCTGGCACAACATGGTGCTGGTGGAACTATCACAGGGTTCCACAAAGTATGAACTCCTGGGCTCAGCATACCCAACTCTGGTGTATGACAGGCTCTGGCCATGGGATCACTGCTCCAGACCAACCACAGTATGTGCAGCAGTGTGGCCAGGGTATGTGGGCTCTGCCAGTTATTTGGGCTGCTGGGGTCTGGCTAAAGGAGGAGGCAGGAGGGACTACAGGGCAGGAGCACAAAACTACAGGCATGCATGGCCATGTCCAGCAGATGCAGGTAGAGACAAGTGGCAAGTGGCAAAGTGTGGGTAAGCATGGGCTGCTCCACATGGGGGTCCCCAGCTTACACTAATTCTTTCTTACCTCATGACTGGCTTTACCAAAAGCTATTTGCTGAGTTCTGGAATGCCCAGTGGTCCCTTCCAGGCTCTTGTCCTGTTCAAAGAATTGGACAAGACAAGCAGAAAACACAGAAAATTTACACTAATTAAACATTAAAAGTAAGAAAAGTAAAGAGAAAAGAAGTGCCCTGTAAAGATGAGGTCTGAAGAACTGGTGCAGGCCCGTTAAAATAGGAAAAGAATGAGACCCTGTAGAGTGCAGGGCAGGCTGATGGAAAGGCTCACAGTGGCCACAAGGTTAATGGTTGTTGTCTTTTATAGTCCCTTTCTGATGAGAGATCTAGGCTGTCCCATCAAAAACCCTTTTGATCTTGTGCCAGAATAATTGAAGACAGCATTCTCTGTCAGGTGAAGGGATCAGAAGCTATTCTGTGCATGTGTCCTGAATCTCCAAGATTAACAGTTTTCTAGGATTGACAGGGCACACCCATTTGTCCAGCTGACCTACTGTGGCCTAAACTTCTGCTTCACTTTTACTTATTTGTAACAGAGCCCACCTTCTGAACACTGTTGTTTTAGTATTGGGCATCTGAGTAAGTGTTATGGTTTGTATCTAGATGTTCCCCCAAAGCCTCAGGCACTCATAGGTGGGGCTTTTGGAGATGGCTGGGTCCATAGTGTATGATACTAGGATTAAGGCAGTGTGGTACTAGATTAGACCACTGATTGGAATCAGCATAATTCTGTGTGTGGTTGAGTGGATTTACTGAAAATAGAAGCCCCACCCTGGGTATGGGCGGCACCACCCAAAAGGTTTGTAGCCTGTTTGGGATAAAAGGGAAAGGCAGGCTAGCTTCTGCTCCTGGTGCTGCTTCACTGCTTGCTACTTGCTGCCTTCTGCCTGCCATTTCACGAACCATTTTTCCTCTGGGATACCCTTCTTCCATGCCGCTCTTCTGTGGAGCCAGCTGACTATAGATGGAAAACTTTACAAACTGTGAGCTGAATTAAACCTTTCTTCCTTTAACTTTGGGTGTTGGATATTTTATCTCAGCAGTGAGAAAAGCAATTAAGACAGATTTTGGTACCAGAGAAGTGGGGTTCTTGCTGTGATGCTACCTGACCATGTGGTTCAGAAGCCTTTGGAAGTGACTTATGGAGAGAGTTTGGAAAGCTTTGGAATTCCTGGCTGAAGAAGCAACCCTGGAATACTGTAAGCTGAACTTGATAAGAGATTTTGGTCAGAACTCAGACCAAACTGCAGTGCATCTGGAAAAGACCAGGCTCAGGAGGTTTTGGTTGAGAAGAAGCACTGCATTGGAAGTGGGACTCCGGATCATGTGTGTTATGCTCTGGCCAAAAAAAAAATTTTGTCTGCATTTTGCTTGTGTAGAGAGACTTTTCCTGAAACTGAGATTAAGGGTGGAGGGCTAAATAAACTTGGGGAAGAAATTTTAAGGCAGTCTAATGGTGAGGCAGTGGCATGGCTACTGTAAGGAGATTTTAGCCAGCTCTACCTTGAAAATAAGGAGCAACTAGCCCAGTGGAATGATTTAAAAAGCTTTGAGTTTGGCCAGAAAGCAAGCTGCAGTAAAGTTATGGCCTGAATAGATGAAGCAGATAAGAACTTGGTTGCTGAAAAGGAACAGATGATAGAATGGTTGGCCTGAGGGCATCACAAGAACCAGCAGGACTCCATCCTTGGCAACCTCAAATTTGGAAAGCTAAAAGACTTACTTTGGTTCCATTCCTTTCTATCTCCCTGTCTGTACCATTTGAAATGGGAATGTTTATCTTGTGCCCTTGTATGTTGGAAGTTTTAAACTTTCTTTTCATTTGTATGGGGGTTAGCAGCTAAGAGTTTGCCTTAAATCTCAGAGGAGACTTTGGACTTGAACTTTTCAGCAATGCTGAAACTGTTAGGACTTTGGCAACTCTTAGAGATAGACTAAATGCCTTTGCATAAAGGGGTCCAGGGGTGGAAGGTTATGGCTTGTATCTAAATGTCCCCCCAAAGCCTCTCATGCACTCGTAGAGACATATCAGAACTGGCTTGATCTAGAGCATGTGATGCTGGAATTAAGGGTGTATGGTACTAAATTAGTCCACTGTTTAGAATTAGCATAGTCTGGATGTAGCTGAATGGATTTACTGAAGATAGAAGCCGCACAATGGGTGTGGGTGGCACCACCCAAAATGTTTGTAGCCTGTTTGAAAAAAGGGAGAAGACAGTCTCACATCTACTTCTGTTGGTGCTTTGCTGCTTGCTGCTTTCTGCCTTCTGCCTGCCGCGCCATGAGCTGTTTCGTCTCCATGAGGCCCTTCTGCCATGTTGTCCTGTCTTGGAGCTAGCTGACTATAGACTGAAACTTCTGCACGCTGTGAGCCGAAATAAACCTTTCCTCCTTTAACTTGTGGGTACGGGGTATTTTGTCTCAGCAATGAGAAAAGTAACAAAGACAATAAGCTTTGACTAATTGTGGTTCTTCTCTGTGAGTATTTGATTTGCAACTCAAGAAGGATTGTCTTTCTTTGGGTGACAACAATTCGAGGTGTAAATTTGAGTTATCTGTGGTTTCATTTCCTGTCAAGTAGACACAACCACCAAAGAAAATTCATCTGAAGAGGGAGAAAACTGTGTGAGGAAACGTACAAGGAGGAACAGAGCTGACAGAGTAAGAAACTTAGTATCATTTCTTCTAGACCTTATTCTTATTACTGGGATCTGCGAGGCTTCTATCAGCTGTGACCCAGAGTTCATTATAAACATGTGCTTCATAGGGTTTCTGTGGTTTTTTTTTTTTTTAAACACATTGAGCTCTTTCCATTTCTCAGCACAATGCCTGGCACTTTAAAATTCAATTTTTGATATCCGACTTATAGCTATCAAGATTTCCTAAATACTATTCATGCTTGTCTAAGACTCCATGACTTATCTGTTCTCGTTTACCCTCTATTCTGTCATGTCGAAGATAAGAAATTATGCCTGTTCTGTATCACTGTTGCCTGCTCTTAGATACCATTACTCATTCAGGGCGGTCAGTGTCTGACACATTGCAGATGTTAAAGGATAATTTGTTCAGTGAATGCATTCAGGATATAATATAGTAACAATTTGTTGAAATAAGTGAATAAATTATTCAAAATATTACTCCCACTTTTTTTTACTCCCACTTTTTGCTGTGTATTTATCTATCTATATCTATCCATCATCTATCTATCTATCTTCTATTTTTCATTTATCTATCTAATCTATCTGAGCTTACAGTTAATAAAACAATGGCTATGTCCTTGAAAATGTCTGATAAAACTTGTAGTAACAATGAATTCTTTGGTCTCACATTAATTCTGAATACTAAGGCAATCTTTTTAAAATAAAAATCCACATATAAGGCTACCATGTTCTGAACTTATAATAACCCATGGAGGAGCAGCTTGCTTAGAGGTACTGTATTCGAGACAAAGCCATGGAATATCACCATTTTAAGAAATTTACCACTTACGTTTTGCTCTACATTCTGTTTTTATATTTCCTTGTCTGCAAAATGTCCTTTTTGTTATGTGACTGATAGTAAGGAAATGAGCGTTTTTCTAGAAACCATGTTAATATTAACCTCTACTATTTGAAGAAAATGTTGACTTAACAAAGGTGCTTCCCTAATGTTCTACCTTGCTTGACATTCCATTGTGCCTCCATTCAGAGATGCAGAAGTTACACATGATTAATTAGCAAGTCTTACATTTTTTTCTACTCCTGCAGAGTAGAAAAGAGTACACGTAAAATATTTCTAAAGAGGCTTTGACTTTGGCCCTTTTTACTTTTTGAAAAGATTATCCTTCTCAACTATTACTCTTTCCAATGAAGCTTCGTTTATTTCTCTTTTGGAGAAAAGAATATCAGGGTGTTACCTAAGGAAAGTCTTCAAGAACAAATTACACAAACACAAGGGAAAAAACTGTATTTGACCTTATCTGGAAACAGATGAAAATGATCCAGATTTTAAATTATGTTTTAAACTGTAGATGAAAATAATTTTTTTCTGTAAGTTAGTGAGAGTTTGTTATGTGCTGTTTTTGTTTGCTATGGAGGCTTCAAAAAGCTGCTGAAAGCTGTGAGCTTTGTTCCTACAGAAGTCTGTGTCAATCTACACTTAATTCTTTATGATGTTTCAGAGAGTTCACAAATATACCAAATCCTTTTATGAATTGTTAACAACACTTACTCTAAGGGATGACTTTCCTTATGAGGCGGACTTTTAGAAAGAGGAAAGAGGACCAGTGAGAGATGGGGAGGAAGGGAAAGGGAGTGCTTGGGATAAAAGTAGCCAAAACATACTGTACGCATGTACCAATATACTGCAATGAATCTCATAATTCTGTGTCAGTAGTACACATCAATCAAAACGAACAAGTTTCTAACAATAATAAGTAGTACTTATCTAAACTGCCTTCCGTGAAGATCTTCCCCCAAAATGGCCTTTGTTATTTTACTTCTGAACTGACTTAGTATCTGTTTGCCGAAATACTGAGATAATGAAGCTACTTTCTGTTCTGTGAGTCTTTGTGAGTATTTTCTGTGAAAAGTATGTGCACAGTACTGTATTAGAAATAATGTTACTGAACCTGAGGAAAGCATCTGCTCTGTTATTTTGTCACTATAACAAAAAGCTGAAATAAATCAACTTAAAAAGAGAAAAGATTTATTTTTGCTCACAGTTTTGAATATTTTAGTCCATGGTGAGATGGCACATCATGGCAGGAGCAAAACCACTCAGATCATATCTAGGGAAGGAAAGGAGAAAAGCAGGAAGAGATTCACTTCCCAAATCACCATTAAGGATACATCCCCAGTGATCTGAAGACCTCTGTGTAGGTCTCTCCTCTTAAAGTTTCCCTCACCTCCCAACGGCAGCAAGCCAGCAGCCAAACGTTTAACACATGAACCTGTGAGGGTATTCCAGACCTAAACTTTAAACATTAGCATCCACTATATTCACACATTCACACATACTTCATAATTTTGAAAGCAGAATCAGTTTACAAAGACGTATTCCTCAGGGTTCTCTAGAGGAGTATATACACACATATATATAATGTGATATACATATATATGTATATTTTCCCCAAGAGGATTTGTTATGTAGGCTTAAAATATCTGAGGCAGAAGAGCGTCTACAAGGACTACTGCACACTACAGAGCCAGAGGATCCAGTAGCTGATTCGTCCAATAAACTGGAAGCTTTAGGACAAGAGAGATCGAGTATGCAGTGCCAAGCTAAGACAGAAGGCCTGAAGATCCCTGGTGAGCCACTGGTATGCGGTATACATTGAAAGGCTGATGAAACTGGAGTCTGCTATGTGTAGGCAACAGTAACAGAAAGGGACATACCTGACCAAACAGAATAGAGCTTTTCAAACACATGCCAACTTCTTTTGCTTTTTTCCCTCCAGGGAACGAAACTATTGGATTGTGCCACCCACACTGGAGTGTAATTTTTACCTCTCAGTTTGCTGAACTACATGCCAATCATCTCTGAAAAATGCTTGATAGACACACTGAGAATTGCACTTTACTAATCTTCTAGGTGTTTCTTAATCCATTCAAGCCAAGACATCACAACTAAAGATTTAAAAAGAGTTGGCTCTATCAGTTTGATTGGAAACGTAAATTTACATTCATGAATCATAAGTAAATATACTGAAATAGTCTAATCATTATTTTATAATATTATAAAACTGAAATGATTAATTTTGTTATGTAAAATATCAGTTAAAAATACAACAATGACTAGGGAGATTTATAACTAATTTTTCCCCAAACATCTTAGTGGGAAATAGCTGGAAGTAATGAGTAGTAATGAGTAGTAGTAGTAATGGTAGTAATGAGTGGTACGTTGTTTACCAGAGTGTTTTAGCCACAAGGACATCTCAGTCCCTCCAATGGTGTGTATTTTTAAAAATATAAATGGGCATCATGGTAGATAAAAATATATCTGAGTGTTTCTATTACTAGGGTAAGGCAAGAGCAAAAACAGTTTAGACATAGCTATAGACATCTATCTATATAGTTCCATAAGATATATGTAGTGTTGATATTAGTAATAAATATTTACCTCTGATGATAGACACTAAAATTTGAGACACATTGAATCACTCTACTATGAGGTCATTCAATCCAGTTTTTTCTACTTTTACCACCATTATGAAACATCATTAATCTCCTCATCACCATCTGTCCTTCAAAGTTCATATTTATGCACATCCATTTGTACTGAACCGGTTCAACTATGTTTTATCCTACTTTGATTTAAAAAGCATAAAACACATGTCCTGTAGATGCTTGCCCCAGAATACAGTGTGAAACTGTCTGCTTTTAAATCTCAGGCTGGAGAAAAAGTGATATTTTCAGAGAATTGTTGAAGTATATTGCCAATGTATACCTCTTGGTCGGTATTTTCAGGAGTCTTTTTAAAAAAAATTTTGTTTTACTTTAATGGTACATTTTAGATGTACATAGTGATAACATTCCTCATAGGAGATTTGTACCTGTACATGATATATCTTGTTGCTTCTTTTTTCCCGTTCCCCTCCCCTCCCTTCACCACCTCCTCCCTCCTTATTTACAAAAGCTTTGTTTCCATTTTTTCCTTTCATTTCTTATTTCTCTTATCCCTCTGTTCCTTTCCCTCTCCCCCTTCATTGTTCCCTTTCCCATTTGGACATTTTCTTCCCTTTCCCAATATAATACATTTTAGTCTTTATTTATACTTTCAGTTTCTCACTAGACCCATATCTTTCCCCACGCACTAAGCTAAAATCAAAGTGGATCAAAGATCTAAATATCAAAACAGAAACACTAAATCTTTTAGGTAGAACTCTTGAAGACATAGGTGTAGGCAGGGACTTTATGAACAAATCCCCAATTCCCCAGGAAATATCACAAAGAATCAACAACTGGGATCTGATATTATTAAAAAGCTTTTGCACAGCAAAAGAAACTACCAACAGAGTGAAGAGACATCCCACAGAGTGGGAAAATTTTTTTGCTAGCTATTCCTCTGACAAAGGACTAACCTCTTCGATATATAAAGAACTCAAAAAAATCGGACCCCCCCAAAATTTAAAGACCCAATCCAAAAGTGGGCAACCAAAATGAATAGAGACTTCTCAGATGAAGAAGTAGAAACAGCAAATAGACATATGAAAAAATGTTCAGCATCACTGGTCATTCGAGAGATGCAAATTAAAACAACCCCGAGATTCCACCTCACTGAAGAAAGAATGGCTATTATCAACAAATCAGCCAATAACAAATGCTGGAGGGGCTGTGGAGAAAAAGGAACCCTTCTCCACTGTTGGTGGGAATGTAGACTGGTGCAACCGCTATGGAAATCAGTGTGGAGATTCCTCAGGGAACTAGGACTAGAGGTTCCATTTGATCCAGCTATTCCACTTCTTGGTATCTTCCCAAAAGAATTAAAAGCATCAAACCACAGCGATACATGCACACCCATGTTTATAGTGTCATAGTTTGTAATAGCTAAATCTTGGAAACAGAAGTTTTAAATTAAAGTTTAGAGTAGGATATCTAGCCCTGTACCTGCAATGTACATTCAAAAAAACAAAATTATCACAGAAGCGTAATTATGTTACTCTCTGATGTGCAGCTAAGTTTAATTTCAACTTGGTTTGAGAGGCACCTAGAGATTAGTGAAGCACACATCTGGATGTGTCTCAGTGGGTCATGGAGGTGTCACATTGTGTAAAACATCTGGTCTCTGCCTCCTTCCTTTATGGCACTCTTTCCCTCCTCTGCTTCCAGGTTGCCATGAGCTAAGGAACTTTGTTCTGCCATGCCCATCTAGCATCATCTTTCTAGTTTGGTGCTTGCCACAATCTTCTGAAAGAGAAAGCCAAATCAAATATCACCTCCTTTAAATTGTGGATGTCAGATATTGTGTCCCAACTACAGGAAAGCTGACTAACACAGAAAATCAGTATCAGAGAAGTGGAGCTCTTGGTGTATATATACCCGATGCCCCCTACCTTACTCCTATTGCCCAGGATTGTTTTTGCTATTCTTGGTCTCTTCTGGTTCCAGATGAATGTCATGATTATTTTCTCTAATTCTGTGAAGTATGTTATTGGTATTTTGATTTGAATTGCATTAAAGCTTGTATAGTAATTTAGGAAGTATGGCTATTTTCATTATGTACTTTTTATTTTACAACTTTTACAACTAAGTGTGTGCTGTGAGTCTCAGAGGAGTCTTTGACTTGAACCTTTGAGAAATGTTGGAACTATTTTGGGGAAAGGCATTAGTGCATTTTCAATTGTATGCAGGACAATTACCTCATGTTAGGTGGAATTATGGCCTTCTGTTTATTTGGAGATTACATATGGTTTAAAGGGATACGTTTGTTTTAGTTACTTTTCTCTCGTTGTTGGGACAGAATACCCGACACCCAAAGTTAGGGGAAGAAAAGTTTATTAGCTCACAGTCTGTAGAGGTTTCAGTCTATAGTCCGCTTGGTCCGAGGCAGGGCCGCATGGCAGAGGCAGGGCAGGCCCAGCAACTGACAGCAAAGTAAAGTGAGGAAATGCAAGGAATGTATGTAAATAAGCAATGCAAACAAGCAGCTAATTAGCTTCTTCCTGTGTCTTTTATCTAGGCTACCTGTCCTTAGGGGGGGTAGCACTCCCACCCTTAAGTTTAGTTTCACATCCTTGATCCCAGCAGAACCATGCCAAACCGATCAATAGATTAATTTAGTGACCGCACACTCTAGATCCAGCTATCTCTTACCACATGAGGCTTTGGGGGGACATCTAGACACAAACCATAACAACGTTTGAGTGTCCAGTTGACAAGGATGGAATGCGAGAATTTAAAATGGAGTGTCGGGCTGGGGATTTAGCTTGGTGGTTAGAGTGCTTGCCTTGCAAGCGCAACGCCCTGAGTTCGATTCCCCAGCACCAAAAAAAATAAAATAAAATAAAATAAAATAAAATAAAATGGAGTGTCAACTTGATTGGTCTCAGAGCTACCTAAGGTACTAGTAAAGTATATTTCTAGATGCATCTGTGTAGGTCATTTAGATATGATCTTGGTGACTATATCTGGTCCCTGGACACTTTATCTCTTCTGCTGCTCTTTTGCCCTGCTTTCCAGCCACCATGAACTAAGTGGTCATGCTCTGCCATGCTCTTCCACCACGATGTTTCTGCTTTGGAGCCAGATGATCATAGACTTAGTTCTCTGTAATCATGAGCCAAATAGACCTCTGTTCCTTTATGTCGTGGGTGTCAGGTGTTTTGTTCAGCAATGAGAAAACTCATTAATACACTATGATGTACTTAGTTATTTTCATTTTAACATGTTTAATTAAATATATGCCATCCTCTTGGCTGATTACACAATTATGGGGTGAAATAGTTTAAAATTCCCACTGAAATGATGGTTTTCAAACTTCCGTGTGTCGAGGCTGGGGATTTAGCTCAGTGGTTAGAGTGGTTGGCTTACAAGCACAAGGCCCTGAGTTCGATCCCCAGCACCCCCCAAAGAAAGAAAATCAAACTTCCATGTGATAATGATGACTCCAAGGAACTCTTACAAAGTGCAGTTTATCAGGCCAGAGATTCAGAGACTCTGACTCCCTAGAATTGTGTAAAGTAGAAGAATCTGCAGTATTCATAAGCTTCCAAGATTATTCTTATATCAATTAAAAAATAGGCTTTATCTGGCAATCACATTCTATCCTTCAATTAAGTTAGATCAGTTAAAATTCACATATTTTCATCAGGCTTTTCAGGTTCATGCATGGCTGCTTCATTGAAGAAAGCTTTGAGATCTTGTCTCTAGTTTTCATTGAATGATGCAAGAAGAAAGTTGCTATTCCATTTTCATAGGTATGTAACTGAGGCAAAAGTCTTCACGTCACAGTAGTGTTGGCTCTGTGAAGCTTTAAGAGATGTTACATTTAGGGCTACATACCGGGGAAGGCTTCTTCTCGCTTAAAGAACTGTCTTTTCCTCCTTATCATCCCCCTTAGAATCATATGACTGTCTTCTACCGTCACATCAAAGAATTTTTTCTATTTTGTTAAGTATTATATTCCTGTCACCCAGAACAATGGTGGGCTCATGATAGGTACTAACAAAATAAATATTTGTTTAAGTGAATTGAATTGAATGCTGGCTGCCAGCAACACTGGAGGCACATTCACATCTCATCTTTGAAACTCTGTAATGCTATGGACTCTGTATGTATGCATTTATCACCTTTGTGATTTTTGGCATACTCGGCTGATTTGTGTGTTTATCTGGCAAGCTTTTATATGCAGCAAGGTCTATATAAATATTATGTGCATAATGTATAATAGTTTTAAATTATTTCCACATGCTTAATTTTATTATTCTCTAGCAGCAGCTGGTTTGATTAGGGTTAGCCTGCTAATTTGGAGAAGTTTTTAGATTTACCTAATTTAGACCAATATTTCCTAATCATACAGTTCATGTTCTTTGTATTACACTAGGCTTACAAATAGCCTATTGGCCAAGTCTTGTTTCTAAAGCCCATGAGCCACACAAAACATTTTTGAATAGTTAAAAAACATCAAAAAATAATATTGCAACATGTTATAATTATATGAAATTTCAACTTCACTGTTGATAAGTTACGATTTATTGGCACATGACCACACCAACTTGTTTATGTATTGTCTGTGATTCTTTCTGTGATGCAGTGGTAGAGTGTGGAACTTGCTACTACAGAGTAGCTGCTACGATCAGCAACCAGAAGGGCCACCAAGCCTGAAATATATACTCTCTAGTTAGCCACAGAAACGCTTACTGACTTGTGCATTTTGGGTCTTGCTCCAACCAGCTTGATTCCTGTTTAAGTAAAGGAATGGCTGGTGTGGTGGCCACCCATGAATTAGTTATTCATCTTGAATTTAGACAGCCTCCTTGAGAAAAATCTCTGCTCAAGGGTAGCTAGTTCTGTGTTTTTTTTTTTTTTTAACAAATTAAACTCAAAAGTGTTTCTTCGTATTTATTTTTTGGCCCATTGTGCTAGTAAAAAATTTAGGAAATTTCTACCATTAATAGTCATCTTTCAGAGTGGCAGACAGTGAGTGCACGTTTTCCTTAGAGATGATCTAGTTTCCACATCTTGGCGAATGTGTGAGTATTATAATGTGCTTTGAGCTGGAATTGTTGTCAGTCGACTTCACATCAAGTGTGTTCTCAGTCAACTTCACATCATCTGGTTCGAATGGGGTCATCGATCTGGAAGTGTAGGGTTTTCATTTATTGACCTTGTAGTGTTGAGGCCAAAAAAACCTCCCCCAACTTACCCGGCACAAGGGTGAGCGGCGCCCAAGAACGACAAGAGACCAGGTTCGATGCAAAAACAACAAGCTATGTTCAAACAGAGCTCTGGGCCAATACGTACCCCTCACACAGGAGGCAGAGGTAATGGCCCCGAACTACAGGAGTGTGGGGTTTTTATGGGGTAAGAAAC
>PVJO010030394.1:0-15566 GCA_004026905.1 Hystrix cristata | reverse complement strand
CCCCTCCCTTCCATTCACCCACCCCTCTCTATTTGCAACAAGTTTATTTACATTTTTCCATTTTTTCCCTTTTATCTTACCTTCCTTTTAACCTTCCTTCTTTATCCCCCTTTTCCCTATCTAGTTCTCTTCTCTTTTGAATACATATATATATATATATATATATATATATATATATATAATATCTATTATACACCTTTGTCCTTATTTACACTTATGGTTTCTCATATCAGAGAAACAGTTTGATGTGTACTGATAAGTGTCTGATTTATTTCACTTGAGAGTATGTTCTCAAGGAACATCCATTTACGTACAAATGAATCTAGTTTATCCTTCTTTATGGCGGTGTAGTACTCCATTGTGTAGAAAAACCACATCTTCTTTAGCCATTCATCAGTTGTTGGGCATTTAGGTTGTTTCCAAGACTTAACTATTACAAATTGTGCTGCTATGAACATAGTTGTGCAAATAACACTGTGGCATGATGATTTTAATTCTTCTGGGAAGATACCAAGCAGAGGAATAGCTGGGTCAAATGGGACCTCTAGTTGTAGTTTTCTGAGGAATCTCCACACTGATTTCCACAGTGGTCTACATTCCCACCAACAGTGCAGGAGGGTTCCTTTTTCCCCGCAGCCCCGCCAGCACTTGTTATTGGTTGATTTCCCGATAATAGCTATTCTTTCTGGAGTGAGATGGTATCTTAGTGTTGTTTTGATCTGCATCTCTTGAATGACCAATGATGTTGAACATTTCTTCATATATTTATTTGCTATTTTTATTTCTTCATCTGAGAGGTGTCTATTCATTTCAGATGCCCATTTTTGGATTGAGTCTTTAAATTTGGGGGGGGTTGATTTTTTTGAGTACTTTATATATTCTAGATGTTCGACCTTTGTCTGAGGGACAGCTGGCAAAAATTTTCTCCCAGTCTGTGATTTTTCACCTGACTCTGTTAGTAATTTCTTTTGTTGTGCAAAAGCCTCTTAATAGGAAGTGGTCCCAAGCATTGATTCTTTGTATTTTTTTCCTGTGCAGTCTGAGTTCTGTTCATAAATTTTTATTGAGTTTTAAAAATCGGAAATCAATAAATTTTACATCACTATTTAAAAATCTCGTGGGTATAGAGTAAATATGTTCCATCTAAATTAATAGCTTCTAAAGAACAGTCTAAGAGGGGAAAATATTAATGTTTCCATACAGTATGAATTAGTCTTAACAAAACAAGCTTACATCTGTTTTTTAATTAGCTGTATCAAATTCATTAATTTGAATTAAAAATACTAGAATTTACAGCATAAGAATTTTCATGTTTCCATAATAATTTTCGTGTTTTCACGCACCTAACATTATGTGAGAAGAGGATAACATTTTATTAAAGAGATGAGTACAGTAGAAATTACATGGGAACTGCCTGGTGTCTTCTGGCTCATTTCTGGAACCAATTTTGACGTAAGGCCTGCGTGCTAAGGACAGTTTTCCAAGCCATCACATATGAAGGATAGCCGGACCAGTGGCCTAAGTAGCACAGGAGTATGGTAGATGGCAATTTTTGGTAGAATCCAGAGCTATCGTGTGTTACTTGTTTTCATGCCTGGGCTGCCAAGCGTGAACTTCACCTCCAAGGCAGGCTTACTCCATGCTCTGTTTGAGGTCAGTTTATCCAGCGTCAGTCTCTGTCCTTGCAGGTGTCTTTTTTTTTTTTTTTTTTTTTTGGGTGCTGGGGAATCAAACTCAGGGCCTCACGCTTGCTAGGCAAGCTCTCTAACCGCTGAGCTGAATCCCCAGCCCCACAGGTGTCTTATTTAAGAAAGCTCAGATGTTGACGAGAACAAAGTAAGACCCCTTCATTTTATTAAGACATTGTAGACTTAAGATCATTTCATAAAGATTCCAACTGTCAGTTTTCCATAAATATCTTTTTAAATACAGTATATGTTTAAATTTAGAGACAATGTTCCAAGAAAGCATTTGTTGCATGCGATGTGGCAATCTGCATACTAGATTTTTTCCCACAGTCGTTTTACTTCGATTATAATTGATAGGCGGCCCGCAGGGTACAGAAACTTATTTAGGCTATTTTAAAGTTAGAATTATTTTGGGACATAGATAAAATGCTAACCATTGTGATAATTTTATGCAATGTAAATTATGGTTTTTACTGTATTAAAATGATTATATGGAGAGCCTGGCAAAACACAGTTAAGGAAAAGAAAAACTTGCATAAGGTGCATGTTCTCCGATTTAACATCTATAGACTTTTATCTGTGGGGAACCCTAAAGGATGTGGTATATCACAGAAAACCCACTACACAGCTGGCCCTTAGAGAAGAAATTGAAAATGCATGCGCAGCAATCTCAGTGAACAGGTCACCCAAACAGCAGTTCACCGTACTAATAAATGTCTGGAAGCTGATGGCCACCACTTCGAGCACCTCTTGTAATTGTAGAGGCCAAAGATAACTTATATTAATCTCATGATGTTTCAATAAATTTAGTATTAAAATATTTATACAAGTTTTTCTTTTCCTGAAGTATGTATAGCTTTTTGGTAGACTCTGTATTTTAAGAAAAAACTAATTTAAAATTACTTTAAAATATACACTTCGATTAATAAGAAATAAAATATTCACATACCTATATGTATTTCATGCCTTCTAGTGCAAAGAAAGATCAAAGGATACTGATAACATGACAATTATAAACTATTCTCATACATATTAATGGCCCTTAATAAGAAGATAAACTGCAATTCTTTGGATTATATACTACACTAATAAATTACAGCGGTATATATTTTGGTTATACACAAGGCATAATTCACTTTTATTTTATTTTTTTGGAGCTGGGGATCGAACTCGGGGCCTTATGCTTGCAAGACAAGCACTCTAACCGCTGAGCTAAATCCTCAGCCCATGTAATTCATTTTTAAAACTTTTTGAAATTCACACAGATTTCCTTCATTTTCAATTTCATTATATTTTATGAGTATGCCAAAACTTTGCCTTTCTTTTAATGTACTTATTTACCTTGTAGCTACATACATGTAAACAAAGAGACATATATAAGTGAAAAATACCTCTAGAATATAGGGCTTTATATTAAATTAAGGCTCATATAAATCTAAATATATGGGGCTGAAGATTTAGCTCAGTGGTTAGAGTGCTTGCCTAGCAAGCACAAGGCCCTGAGTTTGATTCACGGCACCCTCCCAACATAATCTAAGTGTACTTTATAACAGTATGTTACTAAACATTGAAAGAGATTTTATTAAAGTAAATTTGGCTTGCTGCGAAAATAAAGCTATATCTTTTATTCAATATATGTCAGTGCTTAGCTTTTTATTCCTAAAACTCCAAGAAACTATATTTTAAAGTACTGCTGATCTTTTTGGTTTAAAAGCTTTGGGGATTTCTGATGGGACAAGTTGCCAATAAGAAAATTGTATTATTCAGATAAGGATGGTTCTTTTGAAGGGTCGGATTTTTCAGGATTTAAAAACAGACAAATACACGTGTCTAAGTTCTTTTTAGTTCCAGAGTAGAAAGAAATTTGCCTGTCCAGTATTCCATTTTAGGGAAATCGCCTCCTGCCCTCTCTAGGGATAACTTGCGGTGTCCACAATCGTGGGCTCCTGGAAAAGGCCAGTGATTGAGGCCTGGGCTAAGCAGAGTCTTGCCCTCCATCTGCCAGCTGGCTGCCAGAGTGTAGCTGGCTTAATAATTGAAACACTCTGGGGTTTGGGGGCAGTCAGTGTAATCTCTGGGATCTGAAGATCACGTAAGCCTAAAGCTGTTCCAAATCACATCTTCTGTAAGAGGGGAGATTCCCCAGTTACGAAACCAAAAGGGAAGCGAATAGACTGGAGGGATAGAGACCCAGACCTACTGACCTTCTCTGAGGACCTGGATTCTCTGAGGACTTGAGGCCAAAACTAAAGCAAATCCCGGAGTGCCATGTTACAAGAACCAAGCCAAAACAAAGGCAAAGTATAAAGGGATAAACTAACAAACCACTCCTTTTTGAGTTGGGTGACACAGGGCTGATGTCACTTGAAATCAACAGTCCTGGAGGATATAATCACATTATTCAATCTGAGCACCAGGAAACTGAAAGTAAATGCAATATGCTTAACAAATACTTATGGAGTTTCAAATATGTTCCAGGCACGTCTCCAGGCTCATGAAATTAATAAAAAGAAGTGTCTGTCCTTTTGAAAGATATATTTAGGTTGAGATAGATAGCCAATAAAACATAATCACAGTAAATGAGTACATTCTATTGTATCTGGGAAGATGGTGAATGCTGTTGGAAAGATTTTTGGATAAGTTAGGAGGACAAGAAATATAGGAGGCAGAAATGAGAATAAATGAATTTCTAAATAGGGCTGTGTGGCTGGGCTTCCTTGAGAGAGATTAAAAAGACCTCGAAAGGAGTGAGGTAGATAGGAAGATATGTGGTAGACAGAGCGAAAAAGACAAAGTCAGTATAGGACTGTGCCTACTGTATCCAAGGAACAAGAGGGAAACACAGTTTTTATATAGAATGGCAGAGAGACTGGCTCAGTAGCTCACAGGTAATTGAGATTAAGAGTACTTTCATGAATGGACCAAGGTACAAGGAAAAACTGATGACCTAGGGCACAGAGGGCAAAGTTGCTCTCTAGGAATAGAGCAAATGAGGTCTAGTCACCTAGAGGAAGGACCAGCCTTGAACAGAAGATGGGACAGCTGGGAATGTAGAGTTTGTGGGTTCAAATGTAGACAAATGGGAACCATAGGTGGTCAGCTGAGGGCGAGGATGAGGAAGTGCTGAAGGTTTGAGGACACAGGACAGAGTGTAAAATTGCACAGGGGTCTGAGAGAATAAGTGGAATAGGAAACTATAGTATAACTGCTGGGTTCCATAAGGGCTCAGTTTACAGTTTGTTATTTTGCAGAAGTGAGAATAACTGTGGAGCTGTTTTTCTCCAGATACAGACATTGGAAAAGGCAGACAGTTGAATTTCTCCAAGTATATTTGTCCGCTTGTTATCATTATGATGTCATACCTGAAGGCAAGATACTAATAAAGATTACAGGGATGTACCACCAAGCCTGTCTATTATATTCAAGACCTTGCCATTATAAATACCTGCAACCACTTCACAGACTCAGAAGCTTCCTGCTCACTGGCCTTCATTGCCTAACTTTCCCCTTAATTCCTGTTGTGTTACCAATAGTGCCGGCTTCTCACCTTACCAGTTACCTTTAATTCCCCTAAGTCCTAGTAACCCCATACTAGCTAAAAGTTCATTGTCAGATTTCATAATCCTGACAGGGGCAGAAAGATCACAAATTCAAGCGCAACTTGCACAACTTAATAAGACCCCGTCACAAAATAAAATAGGGCTGGGGATGTAGCTCAGTGTGAGGGTCCTGCGTTCAATCTGTAGCACCAAAACAAAGCAAACAAGTCTTAGCAAGGAACTTCATGGTGTGAGTGGGGAAGATTGTGATCACTGGAATAAAGGACTTCATAAAAGAGAGAGGTGTACATTGAAATTGCTCCTTCTTCTGGCTGGAATGTGAATGTAGTTCTGGGTCTGCAAGAGTCATCTTGGCTGCCCTTGAGGTGACCTTGGTAGTGGCACCTATTTTAAAGCAAACCAACAGGACAGAAGGATCCTAAATTTCTGAGGACTTTGGGAGGCAGAATCACTTCACCAGACCTGACTGGCATGCTTATTTCAGCTACTGTTTATTGTTCTCTGCTAGTCACTGCTGAGCCTGATTCTAATTGATATACTATAAGCCAATTGCTCTTCCTGACACTGGTTCCTCCCTCACCTCACTTTATCTTTCTAGTTAGCTGAAAAGCCAGTATTAGCTTTTTTAAAAATCTCTTTCATCCTTTAAGACCCAGAAAGAAGAGTCCAGGACTCCTTAAAGCATTATTTGGGTCCCTCAGGCAGCATTTACTTCTCCCTTTGCTTGTTTATGGGTCTCTAAATTCTGAATTGTAAGTTATAAATTGACCATATATAATGTTTGCACATTTTCTCACTGTAGTGTTTAGCAGCCAGTAAGCTCTCAAATGCTGGTTGAAGAAACAACTGATTTGACATAAGCCAAGTGGAGTGAACTCACCATAAATCTCTGATCTAACAACGGGCAGCTTGGAGAAAGACTTGCTGCAGCTCTTACCAGTGTTAGCGGATCAAAAGGGAGATGGACTCTGACTTTATAGACATGTATCAGAGAGATCTCGGGGAGAGGACTGCTTCAAAAAGACAGAAACACACCACTGAGGTTTGCTTCTGAAGAGTGACAAGCCCATTCTAATGTCCTGGGGGCTGAGGTGCAGGGAGGCTGGCTGTGATGAACTGCCAGCGCAGAACTTGGCCAGGGCCGTTTCCGCACACGGAAATATTTCTTAGTCGGGAGGTTAGTATAAAAGTAGGAGCAGCACAGAACTCTCAATGGGATACTATTAAAACCCAGCTTTGAACAAGGGAACATATTCTAAGGTGAGTTGTAGAAGCTATTGCCGGCAGCACTTCATCTGAGAATTTCCGATTTACACACTGATAAAAAATGTCACAACCGATGAGCCTGTCGAGTTTGCACAACATTTTAGCATCAAGACAGTGAAGCTAGTCTTCTGTTCATCATTGTGGGACCATGACAACCACTAACAGCTGTAGTAAGAGGAGGTTCTGAGTTCTAATCACCTGGTTTCCTTCCAGTAACACTTAGTGAAAATGCTTGTTGTCTGTTCTCACCTTTGAGAATGGCTCTATTTTCATTTGACGCAGCAGCATTTATTCTAATCTGACTACTCAGTGCTGTTCTGTACCTTGTCAGTTACATTTTGACAGATGGATGATTAGTTTGGCTCTTCTTTCCCCAAAAGAGAAGGTTTTAGTTGGCGCCATTTGAACATGAAGATCAGTTTTTACTTGAAGTTCAAGCTAAAAACATTCCTGGATGAACACCCTGTCTTGTGGATCAGGTTGACATATTCCTTTGTCATCTAATGACAATAGTTACAATGTATGTGCTTCATACCAATTGTAATATAGTTATGAACAAATTTGCATTGGAATACAAGAAAGAAATCCATCCGTCTAGTGTAAATGTTTGCAGTTTTAAACTTTATATATGCACTGGAATTAAGGAGACACCTAGTACAGGTAATGAAAACTCCTGGACTTTACTTTTCCCAGAAATCTTGGTTCCTCCCATCAGCTGCTCCATGCCACTATTTCTTTATTTTATTTGAAAATTGCTTTATTCTCTCCGTCCACTTTATCAACATTCATAGGACTTGGCTAGGTAACTGAAGTTCAATTTCAAAACATTCCCATCATGCTAACTCTGCTAGTGTTTACAGAGTGCCTTCCGGGTCCACAGAATTATATTATATGCGCACTGGGAGGGGAAGATGACTTTGGGTTGAAGAGGAAGATAGTTTTCTCTTTACTTAGAGACCTGGAGCTCACCACAAGCAGATCGACATAAAGGGAGAAGTAGGGGAAATTACTAAAACAACTTCGATCAGCATTTTCAATGCTGCTCTGAAAAGGGTGAGGTTAATTTTGGCGGTGTGACCTAGGTTGGTAGCATTTGATCTGAATTTTCTGAATAATTAAGAAATTATAAGTGCATATTTTCCATAATGTAGATCCTGCTTGCCCTGCATTTTTCACAAAGCCCTATTTTTCTTCTTTCTAATCATTTGACACCCCAGACACCATTTAGTTGCCAAGAAACAGAACAACAAATCACTAACAGGCACATTTTATGAGACCATAATGTACCTCACAGTTGATGACAGTTTTGTAAAAACATTCCTCAGTCTTTAAGGGTTTCATTTATAGCAAGCTGTAGTAAAATTAATGTGCGTTATTCTCAGATTTTTAATAAGGGACATGCAATTCATGAAAATGAATACCAATCATATAAGTATCTTCCTAGCGATTTGATAGAAATAAAACCACCAGCCAATCAGCCAAGCAATCAGTGAGTGCTCACACACACACACACACACACACACACACACACACACACACACGATATCATTTGGTCACTAAAAGCCAAAGATTCTGTTGAAATATATATTCTCCCTGTTTGTGTGAGGGTGCTAAGACTGCCATTAAAAATAGCAGAGAGGCTTAAATAAATTTGTTTTCTCTCGGTCTGTCCATGATCAGGGTGTCTGTCAACGTGGTTTCTCCCAGGACTTTCTCCTTGGTTTGCAGATGAATAACTTCTGACTGTGTTCTCATATGGCCTTTCCTGGGTGCAAAAAGCAACCTCTGTGTCTCTTCCACTTCTGCAAAGGATACCAGTTATATTGGATTGGAGGTCTCACCCTTGACCTTACTCCTCATTGGGAGTCCTATTACCAAATGCTGCCCAAATGAGACAGTAGGAGTTAAGGTTTCACCATATAAATTCTAGGGAGACATAATTCAGTCAATAACTCTGGTTGTTTGAAGTGACCAGTGAATCAAATGACTCTTCTTGGCCCTTTTATTTTCTGCTGGTGCTAGGAATTGAACCCAGGGCTTCCTGATCCCAGGAAAGCCTACCTCTAAGCTGCACTCAGCCCACAGACATTTCATAAACATGTTTGCAGCATTACATTGCAATGTGTCGCCAAAGCCATGTTGAAGTGCTTTAATCAGTGAAAAACTCCTTAGGAATGTACGACCTTTCTCTAGTTCACAAATGTTCTGCATAAAATGAGATGAAGTCTTCATTTCTAAAATAAAAGTTCATTATGACTCATTGCTGTAAAACATGACTAAATAGCCATCAAAAGCCATTTCTGGCACATATTTGCTTTTGAAGGGGAAGAGTTAGAAAGATAAAAACAAATATTGATCTAAGAGGTAGAAGTTGAAGGATTTGGAGCAAGCTAAAACAGTTGGAAAGAAGTGTGACTGGACACCAGGATGGCGGGGCACAGAGACGGGAATGGGGTCACAGGCAGACTTGGCTGGGGTCTTGTACCTCCTGCTCATGTGACCTCAATCAAACAGTTTCAGTCCCCACTTTACCCACATCAATATGAGAAACAGTACATTTCTAGAAAAAATAACAGTACTCTATATTCAAAAGCAAGCTTTACCTAGTACTATATTCATGATTTTTTTACTTCTTTAAATATACAATAAGCTGTGAATTCTATTGGTATAAAGAACATATAAATATTTTCCTAAGTCTCAGTTGCATTAACATTTACATGTAATGCCTCAAATAAATTTAAATAGCTAAATAAATATTTGTGCGTCTATGTGAAGCCGTATGTTAGGAGCCAGGGTTACAAATTTGTGGTCACTTAAAAATTATCCACCTTATTTTTATTTTAAGTGCCAGCCTTAGAAATTTAAAAAAACAAAAACAAAAATCATATATGCCACTTCATTCTTTATTTATAACATAGTTTATAGTATTCCCAATTTTACGACTCACTTTATAAGTGAGTCAATATATTCTGAGTCTGTCTTAAAGACTCAGGTAGACTCTGACTTAAAGATATTTTGGATGGACATAATTCACATTGCAATCAGCCATATAAATTCATAATTTTCTTTCATAAAATCTTACAATCATTTAAAGTATTTCACAATGTTAAAGTATTTATGAAATGTCATTGTATTTCTGGTAATATCCATTTTTGTGGACTTACTTTAAAATGAGTCTAGGGACCAGTACAGTAGAAATTAACATTTTTAATTAGTCCATGTTTTCATGCAAACTGCGCTGTACATAAATTGTCTGGCCACAGAAAATATATTAATAAATGACTTCTCATGTGTAGTGGCTACATTCATTCGTGTACTCATTCTAACAAATTCTTGTCAAGTTCTTACTACTTACTGGAAGCTGTGCAAGGTGCCCTCTTCTGGTTACTGAAAAAAGTAGGTAATGTAGAGAATAGCACCTGCTTTCAGGGAAGGCAAATTATCTCTTCTTCCTCCTTAAATGACCAAAAGAAAAAGAATTATTGACAGAGACTATCATTTAACTTGAAGTACTAAAATATAAAATTACTTTAATAAATTTAGTGTTTTAAGTTAATTCAGTCTTAATTTAATTCCTCCTCTACTCCCAACCCCCGTTAATCTAAACTCTTCTCTTGTGTTTTAAATGTAACTGCAATGCTCTGTCTTCCCAGCAGACGGCGATATACAGTGACTGACAGCTCAAGCCAAGTGGTCCCATTTCCCAGCCTTCATTCCAATCGGCTTGCTTTCAAACAAGGCTGGAAAATCAGGCCAGAAACTGACTAAGCACTTTAAGTACATTGAATGTATCTCATAGGGTTTAGAAAGCTTTCTTTACATTTGTTGGTGCATGTATTTGAAGAGTCTAATATGGAAAGGGGGAAGTAAAGAAATAGATTTCTAGTCTTCAATTTCCCAGAGTTATAAAAATAATCAAAGTGTGTTTGGTGAAGATTAAAATGAAAGCCTTTTTTGCAATTTATTTTAAAGGTGCATTGTTTCTTTTGTTCTGACAGCACAAATCCATACATGAAATGAAAAATGTTGTGGCTAACATAAAAGTCATATAATTTTATTTGAGAGAGAAATATAGAATGACAAGAATGAAAGAACTATAAAATAGATATTATAAAGTACAGAGTAGCTATTTGATTAGAAATTGATCTTAGAAGGTTTGACCTACTTTTTCTGTGAATTAAATAGAACCCCTTGAAAGTTTGAGCACAGTCAGCACTTTTAGAAACACAATTATCTATTTTTTTCTTTAAAATATTTAGTGCAGTTTTCTTAAACTGCTATATTTTGAATTTTGTGCTCTTAAAATACTGCTGTCATGGACAATGGTATGTAATTAGGGCAGATAGAATAGAATGAGTAAATTATGAAAAGTATGGATTATCTGAAAATAAAACATTATAAAAATCTGTATAAATGAGAAACGTTAATGAGCCTCTCAGAAGATTTTTATTGCCCCACCTGCCCACACTTGGGTGCATAGGAGTTACACATTGTTAAAGTTAAAATGAGGAAAATTAGGCTCTTTTTTTTTTTAACCACATCCACAGATGAAGGAAAGCAGCTTAGGCCCTGTCTGCAGAATATGCCTTCTCACCTCTCCAGAGGCCTCGTGAGTTGGAATTCATTACCTGATTTTATCAACACACCAACAAGAGATCCATCTCTTTGAGATAGACTCATTAACCAAACCCCAGAGACAGCTGTATGAAAACATAATGCCAATTTGATTCATTCACAATGAGAAGTCCAATTGTTACAGGAAATGGACTACTTGTACAGGATCTTGTAATTTTCTCCCTGTAGGCAGATTTATTTGAGAAGCCAAATTGTAATCAGCAGGTTTCTTGATGATTATGTATTTGAAGACATTGTTTAAATCAGAGGTAGTTCTAATCCTGGTCTTTTAAAAATAGCAATGAATTTGAAACTTCGTGTTACCAAGAAACCTGAAGATCAGTCAAAATATAATTATACTGCTCTTTCATTCTCAATTCTAAACATTACCAAACACCAATCAACAGTAAAATGGATAAATTGTTGCACATTTACATTATAAATATTATAGGCAATATTAAAACTGAATGAACTAATGGTACATCTAACACATGATGAATGGCATAAGGAATAAAACTCATGTACTTTGATTCCACATTTTTAACAATAAAACCAGGAAAAACTATATTCTAGTAATGCACACTGAGGCGTTAAAGTTTATTTAATAGAGAAGGTGTATAACAAAATAATCATTACAGGCATTAGGAGAGTAATTACCTCTAGGGAGAAGGAGTGTGTGATAGAGGTATGCATGCTGGCAGTGGTTTTACTTGTTAATTGGGTGTAGGTTATGTGCACCTTTGACCCTTACTACTGTCCCCTGAAATCACTTGTCAAGCAAAAGTTCACTTTTGCCTCAGGTTCTGCTCCTGGAGAAGCCGGGAAAGATACTGTCTTCATTTCCATAACTCTCTTAAGAACCAAACTGATTTCCTTATTGTTTTCTGAATATTTCTGTCTCACATTTTTTTCAGCTATTCTTCCATTTGCACATTCTTCAGTTTTCTGAAGATATATGGAAACCACACCAAAGTAAAAATGATGCAAACTACATTAGATTGAAGTAAAATTCAGGTACTTTCATATGTCCCTATTCACTTGACCTTTCTGCCAGGTTGGAATTACTGTGGTAGGTAGTACAGAAATACAATACTCCATCATTTCTCCAGAGAGACTAGCAGTTCTAAGCTGCTATCTTTTCAAAATTCTTCCCCTAAGCAGATTTGATCAAATAAATTTGTTAAACTTTCTATTACCTGGATACCTTGGCATTATTATTTCCAAACTCCAGGAATAAGAAACATAGGTGTTAACCAGATTTTCCACGTACTGGTTAACACCTTGCCTGAGTTCAGTGGATAGAAGACCCACACACAACTCATAGGAGTGGATTGAGTGGATTTGTCCCATGTGGCAAGCAGCACAGCAGAAGCCTGAGGATTGTGATGAGCAAGTTGTCCAAGGCTCAGGAGTGCTGTCCTCGACTGAGGAGGCCTCTTCTGTGTGGGCTGCACATGCACTGCAGCTGCGGGGCCCTGGAGAGTCCACCCTGTCATGGTTTTTATACCCGGGGCCCTGTGATTTACTGGGCTAAAGCATTGAAGGGAACAAAGCCCGGGTTGTTGTGGTCAACACCTCCCTGTCCTGGAATATTGCATTGTAAATACATTCAACAGCACGTGTGTGAGGGCAGGGCATTTTTATACTGCATGAATTGGTTTGTTGTAGCTTCTCATTGACCTTAAAAACAAGGCAAGGTGCTACTAAGAGATATCCTACGGCATCTCCTAGCACACTCTTCTTTACCTGTGGAGTAGTAGTCCAATTTCTCTTTGGTAGTCTGGATCAATCACACCTGGCAACATTATAACTCCCCTTTTAACTCCCCTTTTAGCCTGTTCACTAAGAGGAACCAGGAACCCAAATGGCCTGTGAAGAGTCTTAATTTTGGGTTCCTTCCTACTTCTGGACCTAAGACTTCTAGGTCAGCAGAGCACAAGGCCTTCCTGCCTTCTATATATTTATTAAAATTGTCACAGTGAAAACAAGCGATGTGGTCTCTCACCTGATTTCCTTAGCTCTTTTTTTTTTTTTTTTTTTTTTGTCCTGGGGATGAAACTCAGGGCCTTGCCCTTAATAGGCAAGCACTCTACCACTTGAGTTAGATCTCCAAGCCCATGATTTCCTTAACTCTTGTGAAGTTAGTTTGGTGCATAAATAGCTATGCGTGTGTCTTGTGGAGAGATTACCAGAGGATCTTACTCAACCGCCACCTTGCTCCCTCTCTCTCAAGTTATTCCTGAGAAGTACAAGTGAGAAGGGAGAGAGCTGAGCTGGTCCCTGGCTATTTGGAGAAATTTCTTGCAATAGGTTCCATCCTGAATGTTTGATGGTGTTTCCTTTCTGTGTATTCTGGTACACATATTAACTGGGAATGAAAGTTCAAGCTGAAAAAATTTTGTAAAATACATATTTTTGTCAATAGTGTAATACAAGAGAAAAAAAATCTTTAACTTTTTTCATTAGTTGTTAGCTATCTACCAAACATAAATATTGTGTACTTTTTACTTGCAAATATCTTTCCAAAATGGTCGTTGTTCTTAAAATGGAGATTAACATCAACACTTAGAGCAAATAGTCAAAATAAATAGAATTCCATTATGTAACTGCATAATACAGAAATTTAGAGCAAAAATGTTGTAAATTTCAGATTTGAGAGATACCTAGCTGTAAATGCCTCATAATCATTCTGTAAGTGCAATACTCATTCATGAGGAATTCTGTGCAACTGAATAGCTTATATAGACAAGTATGAATTTAAAACTGATGTACTTACAGCATAATCATTGTAAGTGTGTCATACATGAAGTGAATGCCTCTAAATGTAGAACTGATCATAAATCAAATTTCCCACCTCGCTTATTAAACTTGTAGGAATTTATCAACTTGAAATTTAAGCAAGGAAGGCAGAAACTATATTTGAGCTTATAGAATATGCCAAGTAGAAGTATCGAGTCAGTGAAAACCAAACCCTAAAATTTAGAAGTACTTATTTGTCCATTGAGAACCACAGCAGCAAGGTGTTGGGAACATAAGAAAAGTTCTTATCAATGAAATCATGAGGCTGAGGATTTAGCGCAGTGGTTAGAGTGCTTGCTTAGCAAGCACAAGGCCCTAAGTTAGATCCCCAGCACCAAAAAAACAAAACAAAACACATAAATAAATAAATAAAATCATGAAAATCAGGGGAGGGAAATAAACCCTTCCAGGCCACACCCCCCAGCGACTTGCCTCTTCTACCCAGACCCCAACGTCTAATAGCAAGTCAGCTATATCTCCCATCATCCAGTCACCTCCTCCAAACCCACCTTTGAGGGCATTAGGCTCTGAGGTACATCTAGATGTAAACCGTAACAGCTTTTAATACCTAGAAAAGCAATTCAGTTTTATGCCATTTATATCTGGCAATATTTCAACTTAGTATTCCATGTAATAAACTGAATAGTTGTAGATGTTCTAATTAAAATAATTCCAGTTAGAATTTTCTTGGTTTAAACACTGGACTTTAAAATATTAATAAAAGTCATTTGAAGGCCACTCATAATATTTGAAACTCAGGTTTTAATTAAATATTAAATTCTAACTTAAGGGGAAAGAGCTGATAAAATTTGACCATTACTATGATCTATGAATTTTAAATTTAGCCACATTAATTTTCCTATTCTTTCCCTCCTTCCCACCTCTTTCCCTTTCTTGCTTTATCTCTGTGCAGTAAAATTACTCCTCCATGAAGTTGTATTAGTTTGCTAGTGCTGCCTTAACAAAATGTCACGGACAGGATGGATTATTTTCTTACAGTTCTAGAGACTGAGTGTCTGGGGTGAACCTGTTGGCACCTGTTTTTTCCAGAGGTCTTTTTTCTCACATTGGAGAGAAAAGGAGTGAGATACTCATTCATGAGGAATTCTGTGCACCTGAGCAGCTTATTGGCCAGTATGCGGGTGGTCGCCTTCCTGCTCTGTCTTGCAAGGAATTTTCGCAGGGCAAGGGCACTGCTAGTGTCTTTCTGTCTTCTTTTTGTCTCTTGGGTAACTGGGATTGAATCCAGGGCCTTCCTACTGAGCTACATCTCCAGCCATTTTATTATTATTAATTATTATTTTAAAATTTCAGACAGGATCTCTCGAAATTGCCCAGGTTGTGTTCCAACTTGCTGTCCTTCTGCCTCAGCTCCGAGACTGCTGAGATCAGAGGCGTGCACCAGCCACCCAGCTTTCCCCCACTTCTGAAAAGGACGCCCGGCATATTGAGCTGAGGCTCTACCCTGAAGCCCGCTTAACCATAAGTACTTCAGCATAAGGCCCTGACTTCAAATGCAGTTACATTCTGATGCTCTTGGACTGGAAAGCTTCAACATATGAATTCTGGGGAGACACAGTTGAGTCCATAATGCATGTGTAAACTAGATTTCACTGATAAGACTTTCCATTCCTTTATG
>PVJO010030393.1:0-15566 GCA_004026905.1 Hystrix cristata | reverse complement strand
CCTTGAGAACATACTCTTAAGTGAAATAAATCAGACACTCATGAGCACACATCGAATTGTTTCTCTGATATGAGAAACCATAACTGTAAATAAGGACAAAGAGGTGTAATAGATATTATATAAAAGGAGGATGGTGTGCAGAGGAGAGGAGTACTAGAAGGAAAGAAGGGGAAAAGCAGAAAGGCAACAGGGGAGAGAGAGGAATGGGAAAATATGGAAAATGCTGAATGAACCTGCTGTAAATAGGGAGGGAGGGTGCGGGGGTGGGGAGAGGGGGGAGAACCAAGATACATCATGTATAGGTACAGAATAAATGTAATGAATGTGACCATTGTATGTAGAATGTACCAATACATGTTCTTGGTTTAAAATAAAATTAAAAAAAAAAAACTCCAAAACTTGAGAACCACTGTTTACATTATCCTTAAAGGCCAAATTAATTCACCTGACTTGCCTTAATAATGCTACTTTGGCCACTTCTCCACAGCTTCAGACCTGGCTTGCTAAAGCCCAAGTGTTCCTTTATAGACAACAGAAACACACAATGATCAGAAACACTATTATTAGACAAGAGGAAAGGAATGAAGGTAGGTGTAGGGGATGGAGAGGGAGAAATGGAGGGATGAATATAATCAAAATACGCTGTATGCGAATACTGCATTGAAACCCAAATGTTTTGTGAAATAAAAAGAAAACTTTAAAAAATGATCTGAGTTAGGCATGGTGGTAGATATCTATAATCCCAGTACTTTGAGAAGTTGATATAAAACGATCACAAGTTTGAGGCCAACCTAGGCAACTCAGTGGCTTAGACAGATCCTGTTTCAAAATAAACAAAATGGGCTGGAGATGGAGCTCCATGTGGTCCTACATACAATCCTCAGTAACACACACACACGCACACACAAATTTGTATTCAAAGAACAGAAAGCTTGATTTAGCAATAAGGAAAACTGTTGTATTTAACTTCTTTTTTTGCTGCCATCACCTTGTTGTGAACCTTGTTGGTATTACTCTAGGTCAGTGATGGAGAATTTATGGCATGCATGTTACTGTGTTTTTAAGACAAAAGATGTTAAAGTAGAGTTGCTTTTTTCTAAACTAAAACTTCAGTATCCAAGTTTAATTTCAGCATTGGGACTTCGTGATAAATAAGTTGGTTTTCGGTTGCAGTTTGGGTATTCGGTCTCTACAAGGTTCCCTACCACTGCTCTAAGTGCTTTATATGCATGATATCTAATCTTTCCCAACAAAATGCTCATAGGCAGTTATGATTTCCTAGCTAGAATAGGGAAACTGAGGCACAGAGAAGTTAAAAGAGAGTCTAAGGGAGCAAAGCACAGATGGCTGAGCAGGGATTCTAGTACACTACATCCAATTTTAAAAGTGATGCCTTTTCGAATCTAGGAAAGAGAAGAAGGAGGGAAGCATGTTCTCAGGACCCAGCAGGGAGTTGAAGCAAGAGGTGAAGCACATGGGCAAAGCAAAAGGAGAGACCAGCCCAGAAGAAGAAGGTGACAGACAAATGGCGTTACCTCCCAGAGCTCTGGCTTGCAGCCCCTGCTCACAGTGCCACCTTGCAGCCCCCGGGTCACAGCCCCGGGTCATGGTCTGGGGTCACAGCCCCGGGTCACAGCCCGGCTCACGCAGCAGCTTGCGGCTGGGGTCACAGCAGCAACACACAGCCCTGCACGCCCCCAGCACACAGCCTGGCTCATGGTCCCAACTCGCAGCCCCAGCTCTCAGTGTGAGTGACGCAGTTTGAGCCTGCAGACACACGGTGACTGCTGGAGACCCCAGAGACCTCCACAGAAAGACACACAAACGGAGTGGAGCAGCGGACACTGAAGACTGCAGTGGTTGGTGAGTTACCTGAGTCATCTGATCTCAGACGGCCCCCAGGAGAGGGTGTCGATCAGCCAGCTGCCATTTTGGAAAGGGGCCGAGCTCAGAACTCAGAAAAGCTGCTAGTGGCTTTTGGTGCTGGGGCAAGGCAGGGCAAGGCGGGGCAAGGCAGGGCAAGGCAGGGCAGAGTTCAGACTCAAACTGGAAGGAGGGAAAGGAGCTAAGTTCAAACTGGCAGGGAACTGAGTCCAAGCCGGTGGGAGACACAGAGTGTGTCTCCAGCTGAACAGATTGGCTTTCAATCCCACAGCCAGTGATCAGGCTGAATTTCAATGGAATGGGTAAAGCCTTGCTATTGAACCCAGCTGGGAACACTCGCTACCTTGCCAAAATCTACTGCTGGGATTAATCAACAAGGACCTGGGTGTGTCTACTCTGTCTACTAGTAACAGCAGAGACACACCTGGAAGTGGACATTTTATTTATTTTTTAATACTCCTCCCCCCCCCCCGCTCTTCTTTTTCTTTTTTTTTTTTCCCCTCTTTCTTTTTTTTTATAGGAAAGTGACTTTCTAGTGTTTTGCTGGTTGGTTTTTTTGTTGTTGTTGTTCTGTCCTTGTTTTACTTCTTCCTTCTCTCCTTTCCTTCTGTTTCCTTTACCAGTTCCCCAAAGTTTGTCTAATTTCCCCCTGGCTTCCAACCTTGCTTCTCATCTCTTCCTCTTCTTCTATTTCTCTATCCTTTCCTCCTAATCTCTTTTGAATTTTCTCCACTGAGAGTAAAGTCACCGTATTGAGGACATATTTACTACATACAAGTTTCTGGTTTATTTGGGACATTGTTATAGAACCACAAATCTAGTTCATAAGGTATTAGGTGGCATATCAATAGTTACTACAGTTTGTTATTTTCTAGACTGTGTCTGATGCTATTGTTGTTGCTGACTGTACTACTTTAGCCAAGGTGACAGAACTGTTCTACTCAGTTCTTCCTTGTATGCCAAGATTAAGATTGGCAAAGGGTCACAAATAACACTATAGGCCACGGTCAAAGAACTAAGGGCTGGCCAAATAGATATGAACTTCTCAGCCCCAATAAATTGAAGAAGCAAGATTTTGCAACAGACTTATAATACAAAAACCAGCTACACCTGTAAGACATCTCTGAGGATGTAGTCACTTCCAAAAGGTTCTCAAAACTAACAAAAAAAGCTACCTGCCACAGGCAATTCATAAGCATCAACCCAGGAACTAAACTAAAGAAGAAAAAATAGAAAATGAGAAGAAACACAAATAAGATGCAATCCCATACCTCCAGCTTACCAAAAGCAAACCCAGGGGGGAATGAAGTGGAACAATCTGAAAGCTTCTCACCCAGACTCTTGGAAGCAGTAACAGCAGAAGTAAGAAAGCAGATGAGTGAGGCTCTACAAAACATCAAAACAGAAATCATTTCCAGAATGAAAGACATGATTAGTGACTCTAGAGCAGATACAGATAAAAAAAATAGAAGAGCTTAGACAAATGATGGAAACCATAAATGCCCAACACAGGAAAGAAATGGAATTCAAGAAACAGATTCAAACAGATGTCCAAGAGATTAAAAATTCCACTGAAAGTATTGGCAGTAGAACAAAACAATGTGAAGAGAGAATCTCAGATATAGAAGACAAGATTGTGATTAATGATGGAGAAAAGAAAGAGTTCTTCAAAATGGTAAGGGACCATGAAAAATCAATACAACAGCTGCTAGATGACATGAAGAAAAATAACATAAGACTGACCGGACTCAATGAAAGAGCAGGAGACACCGCAAATCACATAAGAAACCTCTTCACAGAAATAGTGGCAGAAAACTTCCCAAGTACGGAAAAAGAACTGGACATACAGATAAGTGACTCCAATTAGCCATGATCAACAAAAATCTACCCCAAGGCATATAATAGGCAAGTTTCCAGAAATTCAACACAAGAACAGAATACTGAAAGCTGTTAGAGAAAAGAAACAAATAACCTATAAAGAAAAGCCCATCAGAATCACAGCCGACTTCTCAACACAAACCTTCAAGTTAAAAAGAGCTTGGAGTGAAGTATTTCAAGCCTTAAAAGACAACAACTTTCAGCCCAGACTGATGTACCCTGCAAAACTGTCTTTCAAAATTGATGGAGAAGTAAGACACTTCCATGACAAAGAACACCTGAAGAGATTCATGACCACCAAATCAGCACTCCAAAATATTCTGAAGGACATTCTGGAAAGAGAAAATGAGGACTACAACTCCAGGAATCACAACACAATGAATCCTTCAGGAAGGCAAGTAATTAAACAGAAGGGAAAACTAGGAAGCCAACAACAGGTAAATATTATGACAAGAATAGGTCAACATATGTCCGTTATAACCATCAATGTAAATGGTCTCAACTCGCCAATCAAAAGAAGCAGACTGGCAGAATGGGTCAAGAAGCAAGACCCAGCAATCTGCTGCATACAAGAAACCCATTTAATTCAAAATGAAATTCATAGACTGAAAGTCAAAGGATGGAAAACAATACTTCATGTGACAGGAATCCGGAAAAAAGCAGGGGTACTATTCTATTTGCAGACAGACTGGATTTCAAGCCAAGACTCATTAAGAAAGACAAAGAAGGTCACTACATCCTTGTAAAGGGAACAATCCAAGAAGAGATGACAATCATAAATATATATGCACCAAATACCAGCGCGCCTAATTACATACAACAAATATTGACGGACATGAAAAACCAAATAAGCACCAATACAATTGTAATGGGGGACTTCAATACCCCACTGTCACAAACAGACAGATCAACTAGACAAAAAGTCAACAGGGAAATATCAGAACTAAACCAAACTCTTGAACAAATGGACCTAGTAGATGTACACAGAGTATTCCACCCCACAGCATCAGAATACACATTCTTCTCAGCTGCACATGGGACTTTCTCCAAAACAGACCACATACTAGCTCATAGAACATGCTTAACTAAATGCAAAGGAATTGAAATTATTCTATGCATACTATCAGACCATAGTGCATTGAAACTGGAAATAAACAGCAAAAGGAACCACAAAAATTCCATAAAAACATGGAAATTAAATAGTATGCTCCTGAACAATCAGTGGGTCAGAGAAGAAATTACAGAAGAAATTAGACAGTTTCTACAATTGAACAATAGTGCCAATACAACCTACCGGAATTTGTGGGACACAATGAAAGCAATTCTACGAGGGAAATTTATACCATTGAATGCCCATATCAGAAAAACAGAGTGAGCTCAAATAAAGAACCTAATATTGAACCTTAAGCTTCTAGAAAAAGAAGAGTAACTCAAACCCAAAGCCTGTACAAGGGAGAATATTATAAAGATCAGAGCTAAAATTAATGCAATTGAAACTAAGAAAATAATACAAAGAATCAAAGAACTGGTTCTTCGAAAAATTAAATAAAACTGACAAACCCTTGAGACCATACTTTTTAGTGAAATAAATTGGACACACGTGTTTAAATACTGCATTGTTTCTCTGTTGTGAGAAACTGAAAGTGTAAATAAAGACTAAAATGTATTATATTGGGAAAGGGAAGAAAACGTCCAATGGGAAAAGGAACAAGGGAGGGGGAAAGGAACAGAGGGACAAGAGAAATAAGAAATGGAAAGAAAAAATAGAAACAATGGTTTTGTAAATAGGGAGGGAAGAGGGGTAAGGGGAGGGGAATGGGGAAAAAAAGAAGCAACAATATATATCATGTACAGGTAAAAATCCCCTATGACGAATGTTATCACTATGTACATCTAAAATGTACCATTAAAATAAAATTTAAAAAAAAAGCTGAAGATAAAAAAACTGATGCCTTTTCCAAATTTGCAAATTATTAATAAAGATTAAAGAAAAGACTTATTTGCATTAGGTGGGAAATAAGAGTTTAAAGGAGGTAAAAAGAATAACCAATGAGTAATTTCCTTGTATTTTGCTAAGATTATAAAAACTACCATTAATTCACAAAAGAAAAGATACTTACTACCAAAATAAAATAAAGGGGGAAATCCTCAGAATTAGAGTCTTTGAGTACCATGACTATTTATGAAGTTACCACTATATTCTTATTTTTGAGTGAGAAGTGATGAAATCTCAGTATGGTTGCTACCAAACTACAGGTAGCTGTTAGGACACCAATACTTATGTTATTCTTCTGAACAAATGAGCAAGTTAACCCAATCTTGCTGAAAGATATCAGCTGTTATTGCTTGTATCTTGATGCCCCCCACCAGAGCCTTATGTACTCACAGTGGGTACTTTTCAGAGGTGGCTACATCTAGGGTGTGTGAATATGGATTATGGGTGTGTGATAACTGGATCAGACCACTGATTGGATTAGACAGTCCTTGGTGTGGCTGAATGGATTTACTGAAAACAGAAGACCCACCCTGGGTGTAAGCGACACCATCCAATAGGTTTACAGCCTGAATGAAATACAGAGGGAAAGAGAGGCTTGCTGCCTCCTACCTGTCTGCCACAGACTATTTCTCCTTTGCTATGCTTCTCTGCCATTGAGCCAGCCAACTATGGACTGAAACTTTCATAAACTCTGAGCTAAAATAAACTTTTCCTCCTTTAATTTGTGGGTGTCACATATTTTGTCCCAGCAATGAGGAAGTAACTAAGACATCAGCATATCACAAATTATCCCTAAATTTAAAGTCTCCATGAAAATTATCCATGAAAATCTCCTTTCCTGGTACTCTAAGTCACTTTGATCTCTGGGAAAATTGATGGTTTAAATCAACAAAGAACAGTCCCTGTACTTTGCTACAAACCACAACTTTAGCACAGGAGCTAGTAGGAGCTATTTTATCATCCCACAAGTAATAGTAACAGACAGTGTGAGCGCTTCAACTCCGTGCTCATCTTGAAGCTGCTTGTTCTGTGTCCCTACGTTCTTACTTCAGAAACAGATCTAAGACTTCTACTATTTATTCCCTTACATACCCCTGCCCCACTCCCTCTTTTTACAAAACCAGACCTGTTTTTGGTGCTCTGTGCCTTTGGGTGGTCCACACTAACTACAATGTCCCATTCTGATCTGCAGAACACAGTATATGGCAAGGAGATGCTTTCTCCCAAAGACAACGATGCCTTTCATACAAGTACTGCCTTCAGCCTTGAAAAGGGGCCTGCACATCCACTAATCGTACTATGTTATCATCAGATAGGTAAAGTATGTATTGCAATGATCATTTCAGTCAAGGAAACTAAGGTCCCAAGAGGGGAGGACCCTGGCTGCTTAGTGGAAGGCCAGGGTTGATCCGTTCACTCCCTGCTCTACACTGTCTGTCAGCACTCGACTTTTCTCCAGGTGTACCAAATTTGCAGGTAAGAAATAGATCCTGGCAAGTGTGAGAGATCTCAAAACAAGTAGAATAAAAGCATTTTTAAAATACTATGCTAGAAAGAAATTTCTACCTAAAAAGGGGCAACATCCTCTAGACAATGCTTTCCTTTAAATGAGACGTACAGTATGCTAAAAATAATTTTTCTGTAAGTTGTCACTGTGACTTTCAACAAATCTAACTTACAGAAAATTTCCCAACTCCATGAATTACTATACAAAGTAGACAAAAGATCATGTAATAGAGCGAAAAACAATTCTGTAGGCAGAAAATGACAGACTTCAATCTCCTCAGAAATATTTCAGAATGTGGCACAACCATTTTCTTTACTAAACTATTTCTTTTGCTTTAAAATATATATGATGCCAATTTTTTTCTTTCTCAATCTCTCTATAGCATTACATGGAAGAAAAATAAAATCCCACAAGAATGCTTTTAGTTAAGATCTCTAACAAGCTTCCCAAAACAGCAACAGTGTAACCAAAGCAACAGCTGCACACAGCAGACATAACTGACACGGCAAGACTGCTGTGAACTGTCGCGTGAAACAGGCAACATCGCAGCACCAACAAAATCACGGGCTCATGGGAACAACCTTTGTGAGCATAACACAGCCGTAAATCAGTGCAAGAGTTCTATGTAACTGAAATTAGAAATTAAAATAGTGACAGCACTTATATTCACTGAAAATAAAACACAAAATAATATAAATATACAAGCCCGTGGACAATAATCTTACACATATACTCTGAAGAGAATCAAGTAATCCTTGTGCCATGACTATTAATCATGCTTTACTTTTTCCTCTCATAAAATAATTCTTTAGAACATTCTTTTTCTTTAGTGTTTCATGTGCAAGGACAACAAAGTGAGGGAAGGAAACTGATAATACAGAATATACAACATTTTTGTTAATGGTACTCTAACGATACAAAGTGACTCTGCTCACAAACATGTATGATCTATAATAAAGTCTTAGTTAATTCTAACTGATTTTAAGTTGAAAAACAAGCAGATATTCAAAAATTCAACTTGGAAAATAATCTATTAGTGGGGAAATTTCAAAACTAAAATGTGTACAAAATTTGATTAGTACTCCATTTCACACCAATTAAAATAGGAACCTCAAAATCACATTAAAAAGACCGGGATGGGAGGGGAGGGGTGTGGGGTTACAGAAAGAGAAAAGAAAAAGAAGACAGCATTTAAGAGACAGGGAAAAGGTAGGAGGCAGCCTTGGGGAGAGAGCAGCACATTCTCCCATTGATGTTATAGTCAGAAAGATGCAAAGCCAACTCAAGCAAAATCAGAGGAGCTATCTGTTACTATCCAGACAAACCTTATTGCTGAGAAACCACACAGCAGCTTCTGGGAAAAAAAAAACAAAAAAAAACCCAAAAAACAGAAGAACACTAATCTAAAACAGATAATTCTTTCAACGATTCCCCATAAAGAAGTTTAAAAAAACCGAGGCTGATAAAAAAAAAGCACAGTACCCTAATCATGCACATTAAGAAATCATAAAATTCTACTAGTCTATTGATGAAAAACATTAATAAATTCACAATGACCTATACCTAACAACTGTATATTAAGCCAAGAGACTTAAAACAGTCCTAACATGATACACACGCCTGGTACTACTTCTGGAGCTACCACATGCCTAGAACACTGAAAACTTCATGGAACTCTAGGAGAGATTACAAGGACTAAAGGAAGAGAGAATCTCATTAAGCAACGTAATTTAAAAGCAAGAATTGTATTATCTACCTTGGTTGTGATTCAGAGCTTACCAGTAGCTTTTCTGATTCAGTAACACACAGCCCATTAATGCTTGATATGTATTTCTCAACTAACCTAATAAGATTACTTCAGAACCTGTTAACCATCAACAGCCAACAGTGAATAACCGAAATGAAATTAAGATACTAAGAAGGACATGTAATAGTACAATATGATCTTATCAGCCAGAAATCAACTTGATTCTAGCCCTTATTATGAAAAGAGGCAGAAAAAAAAAAAGGAATATAGAGAAAGACAAGTGAAAACAAAGACAGAAAAAAAAAGAGAATGAAAGGGAAAGCTGGAGATGAACATGGTTAGAAGAGGAAGGTTCCACAGAAAGAAAAGTGATGGGGGTCGGGGATTTAACTCAGTGGTACAGCACTTGCCTAGTGGGAGCAAGACCCTGCATTCCATCCCCGGGACCCAACACCCCCCAAAAAAGAAAGAGAAAATGATAACAAAGAGAAAGCCCATGAAAGTGAGGAAGAAAGGACAGAAATCATCAGTATGGAGGAAAGGGGCTTTTTTAATTTCTAAATTTATAAGAAAATAAATCCAAAGAATACATCCATAAGAATCTATAGTTTAAAGCTGGGCAGAGTGGTGCAACTGTAATCGCAGCACTTGAGAGGCTGAAGCAGCAGGATCCCAGTGAACTGAAGGCCAGCTTGGGCTACATAATGAGTTTAAGGACAACCTTGAATACATAGTGAGACCCTGTTTCAAAAAAAAAAAAAAGGTCTATAGTTTGGCATTAAATAAAAGTTTTTAAATAGTATCAGTACTGTATTTTAAGTAATATTTTCCTGGTATTACACAATACTAGTTGGTGTTTTAAGGACACTACAAATGTGTTAAAAAATAAAATAAATTTTATAGGAAAAAAATCAAGGCAAAATAAAGGGACAAACTCCCAAATCTCAAGGTTTTAATATAAATTTTTAAATTAAATATATAAATGGGGCTTATTTTTTAAATAACACAGTCAGCCTTCTGTATGCATGGGTTCCACATCTGTGGATTCAACCAACTACAGGTCAACAATTTTTAGAAGAGATTGGGTCTGTAATTGAACACAAAGAATTTTTCTTGTCATTATCCTCTAAACAAAGCAATACTGTAACTATTACATAGCTCATATACTGCATTAAGTATGATCAGTAATCTAGAGATTATTTAAAGTATAAAGGGAGGAAGTTACCTGCTAATAATCTCCCATTTGATGTGAGAGAATTGAGTATCTTTGTATGTCAGAACCCACTAGGGGTCCTAGAACCAATCCTCAGTAGATACCAGACGGTGACTGTATAATATAATTCCAGTCATTCTGTCCTTAACCAAAGACATTAATGACAAGCTTTAATAGTTACACCCCCAAATTCCTCCCTTCCTTCTTACTGGTCAAAACTCTCCATAGGAGTGGTATCGGATACTCAAGCAATGGCTCACAAGGAGCCAAAACCATTCTGGCAAATCTATTCCTCATCTCTGACCAATGACTCTGAAGGACGTGTGTGCTGAGGCAATTCTGGAAAGGAACATTGTCTTTTTGGCTGGCAGCTGGTACTGGCCAACCTCTGCACTTCCAATAAAGACAGAATCCCTGGACGTGCAACAGCTACCTTGTGACATAATGGAACCAGCAAAAGGACACTATAGAAGATGAAATGAAAAAAGATTGCTGAGCAGCTCTGAAACAATGCTAGCAGCAATGACATCGGATAAACCTATTTAGGTCACTATTAACCTAGCTGACTTGGTACACTTCAAGCTGTCTTGTGCAGCACCAAAATAACTGAAACACAATACACAAAAATACATGAACCCGTAACAGTAAAGTACAGTACTTTAAAAAAAAAAAAAGGAAAAACAAAAGAACAAAATCATCTGCTACCACTGGTAAGTACTTCAACTTATTACTGTGTAAATAGGTAATGAAAGTGAGAAATTTTGGTATTTTTCATTTTCAAAAGATATTACAATTCAGAGTAACTGAATATCCCTACTTGGTGAGTCAAGTACTTCTTCATGAAGAATCACAGCTAATAAATACAGAAATAACAAGATAGAAAATGACCCTTTCACAGTCCTCAATCAAAAAAAATCATTTAAAATAAGAAATTTATGTACGGCTGGTGGAGAGGCAGAACATGTGCTTATCAGCATGCATGAGGCCCTGGATTCGATTCCAGTGTACATGTGTACAAACACATACATGCACACGTAAAAAGAAAGCTTTAGACAAAAATCACTAGTACATGTGTTTAAACCACTGCAAGAAAGACTGACAGAAAATTAAATATTCTCAAAATGTCAACATAGTCACACATCCATAAATTCACAATTACATAATTCATTGGAAGAAAAGTCTTTTGTGCTATATATAAAAATTAAGCTAAAAAATTTAAAAATAAAAATTAAGTTTAAAAGATAAAATTATAAAAATTCTAAAAGAAAATAGATAAAAAACTTTGTAACTTTAAGGTGGACAAAATTTTCTTCAATCATATTCAACAGAAAATATGGATGAATGGGACTTTAGCAGAACTACAAGTTTTGCTTTTCAAAAATACAATGTCAGAGGAAAAAAGAGACATTAAATTAATAGCCAAAAAGCTGCAACTTACCATTGAACTATCAATTTATAAACAAAATGAGTATATCAATAGAATGGAATATTACTCTGTAATAAAAAGGAATGTAATATAGTAAGACTCCAACTAAGGAACAAGTTCCATTCTGGAGAATGTTCATAGGATGGATTCATTCATGATCCGACAAAAGTGTGTTATACAGTACACCTGTCAATCTTAAACAGTACACCTGTGAAAGTTCACAATTTGAATGCTCACAAGTCAGGGATTTATTGTACTTATATGTAATACAATATGGATGAACCTAAACAAAACAGTGTGCAAAAAGAAACTGAATACATAAGTTTTCTATTTATGACTAACTCTTTTATGACTATTTACATAAAACTATTTACATAAAAAGGAAAAGGAAAAGGAAAAGTCCTTTTTACTGACATAAAAAGGAAAAATCTGAGAAAAACCAGATTTAGCTACTGCCTGGGTTTGGGGACAGGAGGAAGGACTGATTACAAATAGGCATGAGACAACCATTTTGTGATGATAACAGTATTCTAAAACTGGGTCATGACATGGTCATACAACCGGTTGTAAATTGACTAAAGTTCCTCAAAACTGCACACATGAATATAGCACATGAATATTATGATGTAAAATAAGTATAATTTACACTGCAATAATAATGTTAACGGAAAAATGGGAGCTAAAACATGGGACAATATTTATAATACGTATGTGTGTGTGTGACACAGAGAGAGAGAGAAAGAAACAGACAGGGGGATACAGGGAGAGAAGGGGGAGAGGGAGAGAGAGAGAGAAAGAGAGAGAGAGAGAGACTTGGATCCAGAGTACATTAAGTAGTCTTCCAACTCAATAATGAGAAGACAATAAAACCTTTAAAATTTTGGCAAAGACTCCTTACTATTATGAATATGAAAAGTTGGTCCTATGCACAGTTTATTGAGAAAAAAGAAATTACAACTATAAAGAGAATCTCCTATATTCCCACTAAAATGGTTACAATTAAAAGACTGCTAACATCAAGTATTTTCAAGGATCTAAAGGAAACTGAACTCCAAACTACTGATATGGGAATCACAATAGAAAGGACCACTTTGGAAAACTGGTAAGTCTCTTTAAAAAGAAACCATACAAGGACTGGGGGTATAGTCAGTGGTAGTGAGTGCTGAGTATATGTCTGGCCCTGGGTTCAATCCCCAGAGATGCCCCTGCAAAAGAAACCATAATATTCTTTGCAAAACCCTAACCACTCTGCCTTATGTACTTACCTAACAGAAATGAAAACATCTATTAACACCAAGACTTACACTTGAGTGTTCATGCAGCTTTATTTGCCACAGCTCCAAACTGTAAATAACCTAAATGCCTATCAGTAAGGGAATGGCTGTTATGTCTGTCAAGTGAAATATTAAAAATAATAGAAGAGGAATAAGCTACCAATGAGCACAACATTGATGAATCTAGAAATAATTATGGTGAATGAATAAAGCCAAACACAAGAAATAACACACTTATGATTCCAATTATTTAAAGAGAAATTACAAATTCATCTTTAATGATTTAAAGTTGTTGTCTGGGTCTTCATTTTTTTTCCTGAGTTCCAATATAAAATTTTTAGTATTTACAACTATAAAAGTCCAACACAATATTGTCTAAATTTAATGAAATCTGTTTCCCAAATACAAACTTACTTTTCAGAAATATATAAGAAACCCAAAACAATTACATAGAAGAGTAATTACCAAATTTTAATCAAAGGGCAGTGGTAGAAGTCTATAGAAAATACAATACGAATTCAATCATAGAAAAATTATTCACAGAGGAGAATGAAAATGAAATGTCACTCAGTGAACTGGAAAATAGTAATGCCAAAAGACCCTAAGGCTAAACACAGACAGGTAATTAGAGTGAATCTACACTGAATCGTGGCAATAAAATAACAGAACACCTAATGTTTCTGTGGAGTGTTCATAACAAAAGAATTTGGAAAATGTGTAAGTAGCACAACTATCCAGTATAAAAAGTAGAGTAATTGCGCTACTTTACATTTGGTATAAAGCAAAAACATAAGAAACCACATGGTAATTGAAACACTGCAAAAGAGAAAAAGATGGAGGGAAAGAGGAAGAGAAGCAAGGAAGACATGATTAAAGAAGTGACCAGTAAAATACAGCTATCCAAAGCAGGAATCAGTATGCCTTAAAGTGTAAATATTTTAGGTTTTACATGCTATATATGATCTATGTTATATTCTACATACGATCTTTTTTTCTTTCTTCAATCACTTAAAAATGAGAGTGTAATGGATATTACCAGAGCCTTGGGAAAGGAAGAATGAGAAAAGCTTAACTAACAGGTATTAATTTATAATTAGATGGAAGGAAGAAATTCTGTTGTGCAAGCGTATGGTAAGGTGGCTATAGATATAATAAGAATGTACTGTATGTTTCAAAAACACTACAAGAATTCTGAGTATCTTGACCACAAATAAATGATAAATGGTGAGGCAGATATATTTAATCCAATTAAAATATTACCCAATGTATACATGCATTGAAAAATTACAAAATAACCCATGAATATGCACAATTTTTATTTTTGTATCGGTTAAAAAATAATTTAAGAATTAAATAAAATATGGTTAAGTGCTAAAATATAAAAACAGGCCACAAGCTGTAGTTTGCCAACCCCTTTTTTGAGTTATATGTAATATTCCAAATTAATTTCCAGTCAAATTTAAGGATAAAATAACAAGGATACACTAAACAATATTAAATTTTAGGAATAAAAATTTAAACAATTAGTTTTCAAATATCTGTTAAAATTACAAAACATCATGTCAATACAAATTGAAAACATTAACAATTTTTTGTAGCAATATATAACTACGTTATTTGAAGAAAAACAATGGAAGAATAATTTTTAAAATTATTATTTCTATACATCATAAAGTTTATCTAATTGAAAATAAACATACTCCATGCCAGCTCTCTATTAAATCTAAAGAGAGCTAAAAGTTACCTGGGAGAACAATGGCAAATTACCAATTGAGACATGTAAAACAAAAGAAATACATAAAACCTGTAGATCTGTATATCTTGATGTACACCTACTATAATCAACCTTTCAAGTTGCTTATTGTGTAAGGAGAAAAAAAACTTTGCCTAAGAGCTGCAAAAGTTCAGCAAAAGCAGTACTGAGAAAAAAATTTATAGCAATAAAGGCATATGTCAAAAAAAAATTCTGAAATAACCTAACAGCACATGGAGAATTTAAAAAAGCAAGAACAAATCAAACCCAAAAATTAGTACAAGAAATAATAAATATCAGAGCCAAAGTAGTAAGTTTTTCAAAAGATTCAAAAGATCAATGGAACAATTGGTTTTTTGAAAGGATAAACAAAATTAACAAACCTTTAGCTAGATTAATCAAGAAAAAAGACCCAAATAAAATCAGAAATAAAAAAGCAGCAGTACAACTAATTCCACAGAACATAAAGGATCATAAGAAATTAAAATGAGCACTTACAGGCTAAAAAACTGGAAGAAATACATAAACTCCTAAACATATACAACCAACCAAAATTGAATAAAAAAACAAACAGAAAATACAAATAAACCAATAATGAGTAATTTTTTTTCAGAATTTAATTGTTTTATTGAATAAATCTCCTGGATATCATTGGAATTTTAGTCTACCCAAATTTCTGGTACACTCTGAGTTTAGGGATGAACTCAGGGCCTTGAGCTTGCGGCAAGCACTCTAACCACTGAGCTAAATCCCCACTCCTTCAATTTTCTTTTTTTTTTTTAATTTTTTTTATTATTTTTTACCAAGAACATGTATTGGTACATTGCATACATAATGATCATAATCAACATGGTTATTTTGTACCTGTACATGATACATCTTGGTTTT